>JASFDE010000036.1:0-94884 GCA_036937135.1 Nidula niveotomentosa
GCTTGAGACCCAGCGCCGTAGGAGCGGTCGAGCGAGCGCAGCGAGCCCGCGACGAAGGTGCGGGTGGAGAGCTTGTCAACTTATATTCTTAATCATTATCGTAAGTAATATATGTATGTACAGAGTGAACGAATTCGAAGCGAGCGCATATAAATACATCGCCGGCTACTCGCCCTCTCTCTCGGACTCACCCATCCTTCTTCATCACCATCCCATGTATTGAACCCCAGATCCTACACATTACAAGTATTAACAGTGAACGAGGACCATCAAGAACATATTCGTTCCGGGAACGAGGGAGTCCAACATGTCTCGGTGCTCATTCGCGAGTGGGAACCACGTCAATTGAACTAAAACTAGAGCTGACCCGTAAAGTTTTCAGGTGACCTGAAAACCTGTACTTCCTGAGGTGAGAGCTCCTGGCGCCTGCGTTCTTACTCCGAATCCACGGACGCGCCGCTGGTGTCGCTGGAGAAGGAGGCGTCCCCGGCGGACTCCATGTCCGTGTCGCCTACTTGAGAGTAGCAGGACTCGCTCGTCTGAATGGAAACCTGGTCAGTATTAACAACAGCCATTGAAGCATGCACCGCTCTGGACAATACTAATGCCTTGAGATTGCTGCAGTCCTCTGGCTCGGAGGCAGAAGACTTGGAGATACTATCCGAAGAGCATGAGCCGTTGAGCACAGGGGACTGGCCATTGCACTTTTGTGCGTCCAATATATCCACACCGGCACCTTTTTTGCCCTCTTGCACAGACCTGTCAATTACAGTCGGCGCCTCTTCTATATTTGAGGTCGACCCCGCCTGAGAGGTAGTGCAATCCGAACGCGTTTCTAGCACTTCCGAAACATTAACGAGAACACGAGTTGGGTTCTCTGAAACAATAACAATATCGGCAGCGATTTCGGCGAGTGTCCAATCTTCGAATTCCTCTTTGGCGCTCATGTCGACCGGCCAGTGCATACTGCCCTTCGCGAGCTTGCGCCAGCGGGGGGGTTCGGCGCAAGGGCAGAAGATCGAGCGTATAGGGGCTTTGGAGGAGAGAGCAATCGCAGATAAATTATACGCCTTGGAAAACGGCTTAGAGAGCGTTGAAAACTTGGCGAACATATTTTAAGGGAGTTGGGATGAAGGTTCGGGGGTAGGGGTGTTATGCGGTATGGGATGGTGGGGGTAGCAGTAAGAGCTGGGTAGTGTCGAGGGAAAGCAGATATGCAGCGTGTGTGTGAGAGACTGAGACCGCAGTCGGGTGCATCGACTTGACTCGAGCAAAGTCGTTCTGAGTGAGCATGTCTGGAGGAGGCAAGAGGCGACGCGCTTCGGGCCGGTGCGTGTGAACGACGCGTGATCACCGAGAAAACGATTCAACAACGCGTCGATAACTTTCTTCCTCCCACTCCCGACGAACATACCTACTAACATGGATCCATATACACCACGGACGCGTCCAGGTGGACGTAAGAAGAACATCGGCCTCTCTGCAAAGGAATATACTAAGGTTAATATCTTCTTCCCCTCCCACCGCCGTCCTAACCCTCGCACAGATCACCGGCACGATCGCCTCTGTTCGGCGCAACAGACATCCCCAGGACGATATCGACGGGCATGACCGCAACGCCCGCTCTCCGCGCGATGCGCAATTCAGTGCGTCCACCATTGTCCCTGCGTTGCTTCACTCACCAGGCATACCCCCAGGCCAGAACCAGTCCTCCTTCATCGCCGAGACATCCTTCGTCCGCGCACCCCTCAACTCCCGCGTTACGCCCACCCACGTCCCTAAGGACAAGGGCAAGGCGAAGCAGGAGTCCCTCGACCGCGTGCCCCTCGAGATACAGGAGGCCATGATTCTCGAGGATTTGCTATACGTCCTCATGGTGCGTCCGCTTGTTTACCTTCTGCAGGCATGCCACTGACGACGCAGCTAGGGGATAGAAGGCACATACGTGACGTTCCATCCCGAGTACTCTGCGGAGGACGATGATCCCTTGCGCGGGATCCGATTCGTCGTGTCGCCGTCACTAGGTGCGTACTACTGGATATACGTTGTGAAGCGCTTATGGACTAGTTTATAGATGCATCATTGTCCGATCTGGTCGAGCGAATACTTCCGCTCGCAACGTACTATACCGCTGTCTCCGCATTCGTGGAGAACCGCAGCCACCTCGACTACGGGCTCGTGAACCACGCGCTATGCGCCGCCATCCGCGACATGCTCAAAGTACGCTGCTCCTTCTTTATACCTGTTCCCCCACCCAATCCTCATCCCACATAGGACTACCAAACCCTCCTCTCTCAACTCGAACACGCCTTCAACACTGCCCCCGCCTTCTCCCTCCAAAAGCTCTGGTTCTACGTCCACCCGACCATTCACACCCTCTCCCTTATCTATCAACTCACCCTCGCACTCGCCACCGCCGATGACCCCTCCGCCTCGCTCTCCGACGCGTCTTCCTCCTCTTCTGACTCCGAAGTCGACCCGGAGGAAGAAGCACGCAACGAAGCCCTCGGGCTGGGCGGTGCGTCGCTCAAGGCCGTGCTCTCGGAGATCGGCAAGCGGGATATCACAAATGGGGCAAGCGGGATCGCAGTCAAGGGCGGAGAGGTACTGGCCATTATATATGAGCGCATGCAGAATATGAGCGGGGACCCGACGGCCGCGGCGGTGTATGGGACGCTGTTGCGCGCGGCGGGGCGCCCGTATGTGGGTATGGTGCGCGCGTGGGTTGTTACGGGTCGGTTGGTGGATCCGTATGAGGAGATGCTGGTGAAGGAGAGCAAGTTTATTGATAGGGGGATTTTAGATATGGATTATACGGATGAGTATTGGGAACGGAGATATACGGTAGGTGATCTTCCATTTCTCCTTTGCAAAACACTCATTTTAGTATAGTTAAGGGACGGCTCAACAGCCTCAGCGTCGAAACGGCACCAGGCGGGTGTACCGCCTCCAAGAAGCGTAGGCGGTCGACTGCCGGGCGGCGCATGCGTGCCTCCCCTTCTAGAGGGGTGGAAGCACAAGATCCTTCTTGCGGGGAAGTATCTAAACGTCATCCGCGAGTGCGGGATTGAAGTGAGCCGCAGTACAACACACACAGACGAGGCAGATGCCGAGCTCGCAATGGATGACGAAAAGTGCGTTCCTGGTCCTTTACCACCCCCTTCTTACTCATCATCTGCCCCAGATTCTACACCTTCCTCGAAGATGCCTACTCCCACGCGAACCGCACCCTCCTCCAACTCCTCCTCAAAGACCAGCAGCTCATCCCGCGGCTACGCTCCCTCAAGCGGTACTTCTTCCTCTCCCAGTCCTCCTTCCTCACACACCTCCTGGACCTCGCTGCCCCGGAGCTGCGCAAGGCCGCGAAGAGCGCCTCGGTAGCGAAGTTGCAGAGCCTGCTGGATCTGGCGCTGACGACGGATGCTGGGGGGGAGGATGGCTTGTTCAAGGAGGACGTGCGCGTAGTGGTGGCGGAGGGGGGTGTGTATGAGTTTTTGCTGAAGGTGGTTAATGTGAGTGGGGTGATTGGAGATGGGGAGGAGGGTGCAGAGGGAGTGCACGGGCACGGGCATGGGCATAGGGAGGAGCAGAAGAAGGACAAGGAGGACAAGAAGTCTATGCTTGCAATTGATGCCCTCGCGCTCGACTATACCGTCAAATTCCCCTTGTCCCTCGTCATTTCACGGAAGACCATCCTGCGGTATCAGCTCCTCTTCCGCTTCCTCCTGCACCTCAAGCACGTCGAGCAGTCCCTCTCCGCCATGTGGGTCGAGCAAAAATCCACTCCCTGGCGCGTGCCCACTCCAGCACACCCGGAGTTCACCCGGTGGCGCCTGCGCGTGTGCCTCCTGCGCGCGCGCATGCTCGGGTTCGTGCAGCAGATACTGGCTTTTGCAACGTTTGAAGTACTGGAGCCGAATTGGAGGAGGCTTGAGGCAAAGTTGGAGAGGGTGGCGGGGGTGGATCAGTTACTGAGAGATCATGTGGATTTTTTGGATACGTGTTTGAAGGAGTGTATGTTGACGAGCTCGAAGTTGCTCAAGGTGGGTTGTTATTCCATTCCTCACTTCAGTGGCTGAAAGATCTGTGCTGATACATTTATGCTCAGGCCTATTCGAAACTCATCAATACGTGCTCGATGTTCGCGATATATAGCGGCTCTTTCACGCGCTCTGCGAATCAAGCTCTTGAGGCGCACGCGACGGAGGAGGGCGACCAGTTCATGCCGAAGCGATGGGACTTCCTTAACAAATTCGAGACGAACTTTAATCACTGGTGCGTGTGGTTCCTCCTGTTCTTCTTGTTCTTCCCCTTTTGCTACCTGACAACGAATTAACTCTGCTACCCCGATGCAGGTTCCAAGTCCACCTCGACTGCGTGCAATTCTACGCGTCGAGCGAGAACGTATCTCTCCTCCCGCTGGTGGTGCGGCTGAATAGTGTGAAGGGCTCTTCGGGACCGTAGGCGTGGCAGGTGGGAGGCTGAATAGATGTATATCATGGATAGGGGTTTAGTGGGTTCGTTACATTCACTGAGTATACTTACTGCTGTAACTGCATGGTTTTATTTATTTTATTCATTTGTAATTTCAGGGGTAAACGTGTTCCGTTTCTTGGTGCATATCCCACCTTGTGCCACGACATTGTCCTTTTTCACCTACTCAAGCAACCCAAGTCGCTTCCCTTAAATAAGCTAAACACCTCCAACGTTCAGGTTACTTACTCTCCGTCACCTCCGGCTCACCGGGCGGAGCGAGTTACTCCAACAATTCGCGGATGAACGCCCTGTGTCCTTCACGCGCGTGAGGGACTCGCCCACAAGCATGGCTTGCACCCCCTGGTCCCTGTACGTGCGCACGTCTGCGGGGTGCCTACCCGCTCAGCGCGTACAGGACGACGTCCCGGCCCTGCATAAGCTCGGCCAGGCGGTTCGTGTTGCCAATTTTGACGTTGAAGTCGTGCAGGTTGCGGTGGTTCACGCCGATGACGCATGCGCAGAGCCCGAGGGCGCGCTACATCTCCGCAGCGTTGTTGACTTCGACGAGGAGCTCCATGCCAAGAGAGAGGGAGCACACGTAGAGCTTGTGTAGGACGGGGAGGAGCCAGGGCTGAGCTTGAGGCAGGGCACAAGGGTGATGAGGAGCAGAGCGAGGTTCTATGTGGGCGGGACGCCAAGGTGTGCGGGCGTCGTGCCTGGTGGCTTGCTTGACGTCGAGGGCGCGTTGGGCGTAGATCTTCTCAAGGATCGTCGACATGGTAGATCCTGGAAAGATTAGATTGCAAGTCGGGTAGCCTCTTTGCGTAGATTAGATTGGAACCGTGGGAATACTCCGACACGATCCCGTGCCTCGCTTTTCGACCGTGACGACGCTCGAGCCCCTTTCACCCAAGACACCATCCTCCTCAGACATGGCGTCGAGTCATCACACTGCCTGCTATAAGTTCCACCGTTTGTGTCTCAGCTTCCCCCTTCACTTTCTCTTTCCGCACCAACATCATCTGCATACGCACTTGACTCCCCCACCCCCCACACCTCCCAAACCCCCCAACTATGTTCCGCAAAGCTATTTCCAAGATGTTTGGGTTTCTCAGAGCTCCAGCACGCCATGCCGACCGCGCTCAGAAATTTTTCCCATGTGAGACTGCCCAGGAGAGCGTTGACACTGGTCTTCGAGGCGGACGCAAGTCTACCAAGAAATCAGCACGCTTCCTCGCCTTCATCCATGGGAAGAATAAGGGCGCAGACGAGAGGTGGTCTGTAGGACTGAAGAGGAGGCATGAAAAAAGTGGCTCTCTCGAGTCGGTCATCGCACACCCCCTAAATGTTTCAGTTGACGGCTTACAGAGGTACGAAGATGTCCCTCTCCCTTGTTGCTTATCTATCCCTTCTAGTTCGGCATCAACATTCTCCATCCCTGTTGTCAATCTCCAGAAGGCTGAAGAGAGCGATATGTGTGAGAATAGCGAGCCCGTTGTCGACGCTGTGTGTGAGTTTGTCGTGGATGGCGAGTGCATGTCCTCCGTGTCTGGTGAGCGCTCGTCCGTCGTGCATAGGGAGTACGAGACTATTGTAGATGATGAGTCCGAGTCCGTTGGTGATGGGGAGTCCGAGTCCGTTGGTGATGGGGAGTCCGAGTCTGTTGCTGATGGGGATTGCGAGTCCATTGTATCTGACGATTGCGAGTCTGCACGGTACTGGGCAGACGGCGAAAGCTCTTGCGATGAGCATAGCCTGACCGAGTCTCTATTGGACTTAATGAACACCAAGAGGTGCGAGGACCGCTCCCATTTTCCCCATTTCCTTAGGCTGACACCCATGCGCAGCGCCGCTCCCGTTATCCCTATTTCAGAGGCTGACGAGTACAGCGACGCCTCTTCGGTGGCTGATTCCTCCCTGAAGGACGCGTCTGTCTCATATGCTGATAGCTCGTCCGAGGACGAGAGGTATGTATATTGCCGCTCTACCTCTTTGCGCTCATCTTCGCCCAGCATTGTGTCCTACGATCCCGATGACAGCATTTTTGGGACTGACTCAGAGGACGATGAGCCAGTTCGCAATGAGCGGGTTTACGACGAGCAGCACCATCCCAAGCAGCAGCACTCCGAGCAGCACCACGATCAATACGACCGCGAGCAGTACCATCCTGAGCAGCAGTACGCCGAGCAGGCCTACGCCGAGCACCCGCAGCTAGATCCTTTACAGGCGTACTCGCAGTTCCTCCAGCTTCTACAGGCCGAGCAGCATTACGCCCGGCTCTTCGCCGAGTACAAGCGGCAGTACACCGAATTCTTTTTGGAGAAGGAGCGTCAATGGAATGAGATGGTACGTGCATTTCAGATACATCGTTATTTAGAGCATGGTTGACAATATTTTGGATAGCATTTCGCACCCAGCGATGCTCACATGGAGGAGGTTGGCGATGCCGAGGCATTCGGCGACGTTGCTCCCGCGTCCGCCCATGACCAATCTAAGCGCATATCCGCGGAATCGAGGAGGCCCAAGAGGTTGAAGCTCTTCGGCAGCGATGAGGAGGAGGAGGATATCTTGTTCGGCGCGGGCGTGGACCTGGAGAAGGCGTTGGTGCCGTGGGGGAGGGGGAGACGAAGCGCGGTCGAGATTGAGTGAGGTGAGGGAGGTGGTGCAGTGGTTTGAGGTGTAGTTAGACTCGCTTGTATAGTAGTAGGCAGTGGTTTGGCGTTGGTGTCGTGTCGGCGTCTTCTTTCCTTTTTGGTTTCTCGTTTGTTGTCGCTGCCTTCTACAGGTGTGCGTTCGTTCCATAGTATCTCGTCTCGTGCGGCGGGGATCAGGCCTCTTTGTGTCTTTCTTCATTCTTCTTCATACTCAGGTTTATTTTTGCTCGCATGAGATGATATATAGTAGACAAGCTGAAGAAGACCCTCTCCACCGAAGTGATGTTCCTCGACCTTATTCAAGTGTGTTCTCCCCATCCACCGCTTATTTTATCGCGCTGAAGCCAGATCTCAGACCCTACCTTCCCAGTGCCCCTAATCATACGCTGGAGCGCTTCATGCTCACACACCCCCACGATGTACACTTTCTCCTCCCAGTATCCATTTCGCTCCTAGCTCATTCGTGTTTTCAAGCCCTCACTCTTCTTCAAATCCTCGTCAAACACCTGCACCACACGACTTCGAAATCTTCGATGTAGGCTCCGCTATCCGACTGTCTCATCTCCGCGGCGCTCACTACACTGATTCTACTCATCAGGCTCGCCTCATGTACGATCCCTCCGTTGCAAGGCTCCTCGAGCGCCCTCTTCTTGGTGGAAGGTGCCTCTGGTCTAGGTCCTGTGTTACTGGGGTTTGTATCTCTGGATACTGTTGCTGTCTGTGTCTGCTTCTGGTCCTAGTTCTTTGCTTGATCTGCTCGTCTTCTCTATGTTGTCTCGCTCGCTCGCCTGGCTTTGTACTTTCTTGCTCGCTCGTCTATGCTGCTGTTGCTTTGTCATCTGTTCTGGACCCTTCATCGCTGCACTGCTATCATTCTTATATCTACAATATGTACTTTCGTTCCATCTTTCGTTCATGATATTAAATTTATACACGCGTCTCCGTTCATCTCCCACTCCTCTTGGCGTCGAGCGACACTCAATTAACTCCCTACCCGTCCTCCTATAACTCACCTCACTAGTTTGCGACCAAGAGAGCCGCGATGCACACCCTTCTCCTTTACCTTCCATTCTCCTAATAGCCCTTAGCCTTCGCAGGCCGCAGCTTTCGAAATGCAAGCTGCCTACATCACTCGATAACACCAGGGCATCTTCTACCTTGCTTTCTTGTGTTTCAGTATCATCTCAACTCTCCTCTGCTACAGGTCCATCCTTTTCGTTGAACACGATTGCTTTAGGCCGCACAAGCTCTCGTCGTGGTTACTTCGAATCCCTCAAGCCCAGCGCACCTAGCGGCAGCCATCTAGCGCAGACAGCGTGCACCGGGTGTTAGTCATATTCATCCATCTCCATTTTCTGCGACACTGCTATTGCTGTCCCTTTCTTCCCCCTTCTCTTCCATATGCCCCACCTCTTCTCTTCGACGAGCATCGCACGACCCGTTGATAGTCATGACTGACCCTCCAGCTCACTGCAACGTAGGCAACCGAGCCGCCTTCAGGATACCTGCCCTCCCGCCGTTCCATCTACGCGGCCACGAGTGTGGCCCCTTGAGAGAGCTTTTTGCGCCAGTGAATGGCGTTTCACCTACGAGCCCCACTTTTTGAATCAAGTACCTCATGCTACCTCCCACCCAGCTCGCAAGCCCATCTAACTGACATCTCCTACCGTGCTCACCCTATGCGGCCGCATCGTCACACACATTGCTTCGATCCACCAGCTGCTGTCTCCCCTTGCGATGGGCATCAGCAAATGTACTCCTCTGAGCAGGGGCGTCAACCACCCAAGAAGTATAGAAGACACTAGATCCACATGTGCTCATGAATAGAGTTCATTCCTTCCTGGATGTGTCTCCTTTCCACTCACTTTTGTACGGATCCCCCTGATAGACTTTACAAACACCCCCTTCCCCGTTTCCTCCATCATCAATTCGAACACAGGGCCTTACATATCGTTGACGATGGCAGCCTGCCCCTATGCATAGATAACAGCGATGAGTTGGTGGATAGTTCAATTTTGCCAGTCGAGCTTACGGAGGATGCTTACCACGGAGGTGCAGCACGATTACTACCGAATTGCGACAGTAGAGCGATTGCAGACTTTAGTGTATGTGGTTCACCTTCTGTCTCTTACGCCCCCTTGCATGCAACTTCTTACACATCGTACCGATGACTCCTTCCTCGCTTCCTCTGAGGACGCCCGGAGTGGTGGGGACGTATCGCTTCCACTTTTGTACAAGTGAGGGGACAGTGGAATAGCGAGGTCAGAGGAGTCGAGGAGGGGCTCAGAATAAGCGGAATTGCTCACGAGGATACGGACAGGAGCGTGGTTCAAATTCTGCAACTCAACATGTATTTTTGAGGCGATTTTTAATATGAATTCAATGGTTTGAGTTTGAAAGTAATACCACGTTATCGATGCAAGCCTTTCAACAGGTTAAAAGGCTTGTAGGATGTATAGGAAGTTACTGCTGCGTCGACGAGGTCCCCGAAAATGGATAACAACATCAAAAGCATTCCAGCATCAGCCTATGTTCCCGTGCTGCAAATCCTTCGCCCTCTGATCAAGGCTAAGAAGGTCGCTCTTTGTGTGCGACATGAATGGAATAACATCACCTTTCCACGAAGCTCGACTCATCTAGGGAACAGCCTAATAATGTTTTGCCAAGACAGCAATAAATCAGGAAAACCTATTCCCAGTTGCATCCAGTTCATCATTGTGCAACTCGACGAAGAGGTTATCTATGCTATCAATATCAAATGCCTGCTGCCTCCGATCTCATTGATCCTTTTTCTGCTTATTCCCATTTCTATGCCCTGCTTTGCTCCTCAGATCTCTCAGATGAAATGGATATCATTCATCCTCACTGGGTGTTGTCTCACTATGCATATTGGACATTCAGCCATGAAAATTGTGTTGTCAGACTTCTTTCTCGCATATATTTTACATCCTCTAAGTATTGATCCTTTATTTATGCCTGTCTCAGGATTAAATATATACGTATCACATACATAGATATAATGTACACCCAATACGATAATCCAAATCTAGGAAACCTGTTCTCTCCAACCCTAGGATTTACTCAAATTCCACTCATCCATGAAAGTGTTTGTTATATTGATAGATTGTCAATTAAAATAGGCTGCAAACATTGCTTACGTTTTCGACGTACCCTACATGGGGCGATAAGCGGGAAATGAGCGGGCAATGGATTTAAATTTGCCATTATAAAAAAATCTTGAGACCATTTCTATTTATTCACGTATACTCCGCATGATTTAAGATATTCAGCAGTTCTTGACGAAATTCAATTCTTTGAATATAGATACCTAGCTTTGAGCCTCATCTACCTCTGATATAAAATTCTTCTCAGCTGAGAACAATAGTTCTTACAATGAGATTGCTGTAAATTTCCTTCAGATTTTAAACTGGGATTTCCATCTCTGGGAATCCTTATTGTGTTTCAATATAAAAAACGGTGATCACACCACCAGATCTCGCCGTATTTGAACTATTTTTTTCAATTTCACGGGGATTTATATTCATAATAGTGATTCTAATATCGGATACATATTTAAATGGCCTTTTTATCCTGAAGCCAGCAAACTCTCGATAAGATATGAGCCACAAGATGTGGTAGTGTTTACATAATCAAAGAGTGACAAAACGCTCAAATCCGTTTTAGCACGGTGAAATGAGCGAAATACAGAAATCTGCTTGCACGGAAGTTTAGGTATTTATATTTAAAAAATTTTGTTACAAAGGCTTTTCGCAACAATGGGCTGGCAGACATGCATATCCGGATTTACATTTACATATGCATCAAGTGTGACAGGACGTGCCTGGTGTCTGTCAATGAGAGCTGTCACATCGCATCATACATTACGTAAACACTACCATATCGTGTGGCTCCTATCTTAGAGTCTGCATACTTTGATCGTCGGTGATCTCGGCATTCTAAGTAAACCTTAAATTAGGGTTATAAAAAATCTTAAAAGTCAGACCAGGTGACTCAACGAATCCACCGTGTATGTGGCGTAATTGTAACACTTATAATTAGTAAAGCGAGTCTCTGTTGGTTCTGGTAGCTCTGGGCTCTGCACTAACAGTCGCACTCACACCATAGTAAAGGTAACAAATAGCATTCGACCGCATGTATTTTAGTTTAATTATCATGGGAGAGGCCAATTATAGAGCCAGACTTACATATGGAATTCACATTAACTTGAGGGAGAAGTGAACACTGGCCCATGGCTGATAATCGTACTCGGTAGATGCGTTGAGTCATCTAATCTGACTTTTAAGATATTTTGTAACCCTAAATTGAGTTTTAACTAGAACACCAAAATCACCGACGACCAAAGTCTGTAACCTCTATCGAGAGTTTGAGTCTTAGATTTATTTATTTGTACTTTGACTATCAAAACACAGCCACACTGTATGAACAACGACGCTGCGTCTCTGTCTCTGCTCTTACTCTCGATACGAGAGGCTGCTTTAAGGAGCCTGGATTATATCTCTTATATTCTTATCGGTTCGAAGACCACCTATAAATGCTTCATTCACAGGTCTATCGCCGCAAATTTGCTCAACTAGTGCTTACTTGACACTGATCAATTAAATATAGAGTTCAACTTTCCCATTCTCACTGGCTTCCATTGTAGTTCAGTCGAAGGTTCAACGTTCAACGTTCAAACGTTCAATCCCCGCATTGCGGTAGGACCTGCACCTCGACAACTGCCTCCCAGCACTCTTGAATTCTAGCAAGCCTTACTTACTCCCATGTACGTTCGCATTCCCCTTCTGGGGGATATGAGTCTGTGGAAGATCCTTTTCACAGGCCTCTTCGTGTTGATCCTATCAAGAGTGCAGAAGTTCTTTAATGGATTAAAGGTACGTATTACGCCCCATGTTGCTACAGTATGACAATCTAATCTACATCAGGCATTGAACTACATGCATGGCTTACGCGTTCCTTTTGAACCGTTTTCTTTTCCTGGAGCTTTGCTCCCTACCACATGGTGGAACCCGGGCATCAAATTCCTCTGGCTTTGGCGCCACCATCGTAAGTGGATTTGTCTTCGAACGTCCTTTTCGTGAATTGATTTTGTCGATAAGTTTATAAGCAATTTCCGAACCACATTGATACCTTCTCTGTGACGCCGCTTTTCTCCGGTCGACCTATAATCTGCAGCTCCAATTTGGATGTTTGTCGCCAGGTAGTCGGTGCCGGTCTAAAGCCTGAGTTTACAAAACCAGTAACTTTACTTGGGTAGGTCGGTTTATCCATCCAGTTTTTCAGTGTTATTGACCAGTGGATGGTTCGATAGAGAATGGGGTACCAATCTTGTTACTGCAGAGGGTGATGTATGGAGGAAGCAAAGGCGCATTTTGGGCCCAGCATTTAACAACAACTTGTATGTGATTCGCATCGAGTCGATATCTATACAGAAAACTCAACATTTACTTATCAAGGTACGAAAATGTCTGGTTGGAAACACTTAATCTTTACCATGAGATAGTCGCAGTGGAAAAATGGGGCGATAAGGATATCATTGACGTCTCTGCAGTGCAAACGTTAACTTTTAAGGTGCTTACATTCTACTTACATCAATGCATAATGATCAACCAGAATCCCATGCGAAATTAATGGTTGTTATGTTGCAGGTTGCCTTGCTAATCATCGGGAAATGTGCTTTTGGTTTCTCTTTTGGGTGGTCTACACCACCAAAGGCAGCAGATGGCAAGATCTCTTTCCAAGAAGCAATCCGGATTATAACGGATACCCCCGTATTCAGCGTTCTGCCCAACTGGATCCAACATCTGCCATTTCCTAAGTTCAAAGAAATACGCATGGCCAATGCAGAGATGATGAAGTTTATGCAGGGAGAAGTTGCAATGAAGAAGAAAGACTATACGAGTAGCGGTGGGAAACTGGGATTTGAAGGTAGAAATGCCAATGACGTTTTCACATTGCTTGTAAATGCGAACGAAGAAGAGGGGGGAAAATTTAAGCTGGATGACCAAGAACTGGTATACTTACTGCTCTCTAGCGTGTCTGGTGAAGAGACTCAAAATGTAATTTTACAGGTCGGCAACGTATTCATTATGTTGTTTGCAGGACATGGTGAGGCACCCTATACTTAGTTTTGGGTTTAGTTTTGAACCACCTACATGGATTGCCTAGAAACGACTGCGCATACACTTGCTGCAACATTAGCTCTCCTTGCCATTCATCAAGAAATTCAGAAAGAGATCCTGGAACAGATTATGACAGTCGTTGGGTCAGAGCGTGAGCCTGTTAGTCGTCCCACCTACTTTAATGGGTTGATTTACTGAATCCGCTGGCCAGACTTTTGATGATTATTCAAAACTCGATAAAGTCTTGGCTGCCTTCTATGAAGCGTTGCGCTTGTATCGTAAGTTTTGGATCTCCTTAAATTCTGCTATGTTGATGTCGCAGCCGTTTGTAGCCACTGCGTACGTTCTACTCCGTGAAGCCATAAACGACACTGTACTGGATGTTCCCAATGCACGGGGTCAAGAGGGGAGCACGATTGTCCCTATTCCGAAGGGAACGAAGGTAACCCACCATTTCAGTTCACTATAAATAACTGTTGACCTTTTTGACAACTATAGATGTTGATTGACATGATTGGTATGCGTTAGTATATTCTTTCAAATTTATTTGATATGCGCTTTCTGAGATCTTCCCTAACGTAGAATACAATCCGCGCTACTTTGATGAACCCAGAAAATTTAAGCCCTCACGCTGGTATGGTGAATCAAACGAGTCAGAGCTATTCACTGCCTTCAGCATTGGTAAGTGTATTTTTGCTGAGATTCTGGGAAAGGCATTTGCTTACTGTCAATGAAAATGGACTTAAATCATAGGACCACGTGCATGCATCGGACGAAAGTTTGCAACAACAGAAGCTGTATGTTTCCTTACTATGATATTAAGGGATTGGAAGGTAGAACCTCTTCTCAGAGAGGGGGAGACGGAGGATGTATGGTGCAACAGAGTACTGCATACAACCATCGGCATAACTATGGGGATGGTGAGCATGCCTATACGATTGGTAAGAAGGAGCAGCTATCAGTAAGGAAAAGGCTGGTAGGTATCTGAACGTACATACTACTACTCAATAGCAAATATGAATTGCTCAGCGGTGAAATCTGCGCAATTCACTATGATTAGTCGTTTCAGGTCTCATACCATCGAGAAGGTTGGTATCGTTCTGACCCTTCTAAGTGAACATGGATTGTATCAAAGGAGACTACTCAGGCCCCTTCCCAGCCATCGTTGTCTCAGACATAGCGGCGAGTCACAAAGTCAGAGCGCTCTCTTCTTGGTGGAAGGTGCCCCTGGTCTAGGTCCTGCGTTACTGGGATTTGTATCTCTGGATGCTGTCGCTTTCTGTTTCTGTTTCTGGTTCTGGTTCTTTGCTTGGTCTGCTTGCTTTCTCTATGCATGTTGTCTCGCTTGCTCGTCTATGCTGCTGTTGTCTTGCTTTGTCATCTATTCTGGACCTTTCATCGCTGCGCTGCCATTGCTCTTAGCTCTACAATATGTACTTTTTGTTCCGTCTTTCTATCAGGACACTGAAGCGATGACGACGACTCAACGTCACGCTGCCCCGAACTGCACCGCGCAGCATCGAGGAGGCCCGGGTCCTTCGGACTCTTGATGCCCACGATGACGAGGAAGATGAGGGCATCGGCACAGGTGTGACGAGGAGAAGGCGTTGATTCTGTGGCGGGAGGCGAGAATCCGTCAATTTTAAGTGAGCAGGTACAGTCGAGGAAGGGGGCTGTAGTATAGCTAGACTCTTAGGTATGGTAGTAGGTAGTAGTTTTATGCTAGTGTCGGTTGGCGCCTCTTCGTTTTGGTTTCTCATATGCTGCTGCTGACGTTTACATGTTCACGTTAGTATCACAGTGGCTCATCTCATGATGGGGATTTCAGGTACGCTCGCTCTTCGTTTTTCTCCTTGGTTATTCTGCTCATTGTTTCTTTTTAATAGGATAGAAAGATAATTAATGAGATGAAGACACTCTAGTAGAATCGCCCCTCGATCTCAGTCAAGAGCCCCGTAAGTCTGTCTCCTTCACTGTTCCTTCCGACATGCTGAAATAATATGTCAGAGCCTGCTCGCCTCTAATAACATAATTGAAGTGTACGTACGCTGGAGCGCTCCGTACTCGTCTTTTTCAATGGGGTACGCTCTCCTCCCAATATTCATCTCGGCCCCAGCTCACTCGCCTTTTGCAGGCAACTCAAGCCCTCGCTCTTCCTCAAGCCTTAGCCAGGCACTTGCGATCGAATGCTTCAAGGTAGGCTCTGGTATAGCATGACGCTCACTATACTGCTTCTACTCGCCAGGCTCGCCCCTTTGCTACGAGATTCTGTAAGAGGCCTCTTCTCGGTGGAAGGCTTTCTGGTCTAAGTCCTGTGTTACTGGGGTTTGTATCTCTGCATGCTTTGCTTTCTGCTTCTAAGAACTATTGTACTTTTTCGTAAATCTTTTTCTTATAATATTGAATCTATATGGGCACTTTCGTCCTTCTTTATTCCAGTTATCCAGAGGTGCGGGCCGACGTGATGATGACATGTTCCGAGTCACTGTGCAGCTGTGGCCTGGAATGAGGAGGACACCATCAACCTTCCTCCAGTGCCAGTGGAAGTGCATCTCATAAGTTTTCTAGCTCCATCTACAGTACTATAGAAGAAAGATGTCTATTTAACTAACCATAAGTGTACAGATACATATTATGATTATTCACTTATAGGCAGCACAAAAGATTGGTGGCCCTTAAGTTATCATCAATTTATTCAATTTCCATTTTCTTCAACAAAAACAATATACATCGACAGTGCAGATATCCAATACAACAAATCCAAATCCTACTTAAGAGAAACAATCTGTTTGCTGAAATTCATCACAGGGCATCAGTGATGTGTGTAGAAGTTCCAGCAAAGAGAAAGTTCGGTACGGAAGGGAAATTAATCCCCCGACAACACAAGCCAGTAGTGCAGCAACAAGGTCATCGCGTCCCGGTGTTGCAAGCAGAGCACCGAGAGCTGGGGCGGCAAAAATAAGATAACCAGAAATGGGGCCGGTGGCCCCATAATAGAGGTTAATCTATTAAGAACAGATACTACACTTGATCTAAGCCAAAAGGCCAGAGTGGTAAAGATTTCGTTATCCTCGGGGTGCTGCTTTTATACGCCCGGAAATGCGCACGGACCATTATAGGTTTAATGTTCACGGGACCCGTAACAGCCGGCTACCAAATGAACTTATATCATCACCTATGGCTTAGCGTTAATCTGCTTCAAGCACATTATTCACTGTACCTGTCTTCCTCGTTTGCCTGGATCGGTTCTGGAATGAATCCTGCAGTCACTAGCCGATGCAGTAGAAGTTCTCTGTTACTTCAAGAGAATATAACCTGTGCTTGAAATCTCCGCTTGAAACTGTGGAGGAGCTGAACGACGTGATTTTTCATAATGGACCCCTTCCCCTTGGAATTTCAACGCTCGTTCGCGTTCAACTTTCAATTATGGGACCATTCACGAGCGGCGTTGCTCGATGTAATTGCCCCTACCCTCTCAAATGTTTCCCTCGGTGCTAATGTTCTCGCAGTGAGATTGCAGCGACTCAGATGAGATAAATTTTATGCTTCACACCGATCTTGGCACAAGACGGTCTTCGAATCCGACGCTTTGACGGACTGCAATGAACAGGCCGCGGAAAAACATTGCAAATGGACATATACCCGAAGTTTAGATTTATGTGTGCAATGGTCAACATACTGGTAAATTATCCAGATGTCTCTCTAATACTAATGGGTCACTGATTCCGAAGCGCTGATTTAGATATTTACTGTAAGCTACTTCATGCCCCGAGTCTAAAATTACGAGTTTGGCTATGTTCACTCCTTCAGCGCGTACCGCTCGCCGAATAACCCCTCTTCCATTGCCTTGATCTCTACATATCCCGACCAAAGTCAGTATGGTCATACCGCAGCTATCCTTTACGCAAAATGCACTTACGCAATGCAACATGTTTCGAATGGAATCTCGCAAGAGCCAGATTACCTACGTCGTCGTCAGTCTCTCATCATCATCACTGAGAATTTAACTCACCCATCATATACCACAGGCCTTTCAATCCCAGGTCCCTCCAAGCGCCATTGACCTCGCCCTCGCTATTGAGGCCCCAAATAGGTTTCACTTTGTCTGCGACGGCATCCCCGCATATACGACGAACAGCGTCATGTGGTGTTCCAAGCCTGAGATAAGAGATGAGATGTTAATGATATTCATCGACAACAACAAACCACTGTGACGAGAGAGGAAGAAATCGAGGGGAGACGACCTTACCCCGTGCAAAACACTACGACGTCCGCATCGATTTCACTCCCATCCTCAAATTTTAGCCCTTTCTCCGTAAATGTCGATAGTGGGGAATCACTTTTCAGCTTAATCTTGCCATCGATGATCAGCTCGCTACCGCCGACGTCTTTGGAAGATTCAGGCAAGAGCTAGGCAAAATTGCAAAGACACGCACTGAGATAGTATCCTCCGGCCTTTGTCCATACAAGGGGCATGAACCCGGCATCCTTATGCCCCATGTTCATCCGGAAACCGACCTTCTTCAGGCCCTCCAGGAGTTCCCTAAATATTCGCATGCATGTCAGTGTCAAGAGCACTAAAGATACCCGGAGGAAGACACTACGTCGGCGCGTTTAAACGCCAAACCTCCGCAGACTTACTTGTCAGCTACTGCAATCCTATTTGTCAGACGATATGCCATGCCCAAACTGAAGTGGTTAGGGAACGACGCATTAATGAGGTCCGCAACTTCTGTTGGGGGACCATGTTCGTCGTAAAGGCCTGTGATACAGTGATAGAGTGGTTAAGATTATCAAGTGATATGGAGAAAATAAAAAACACACCCTCCATCAACATCCTGATTCCGTTCTTTGTGCTCATGATATATGTCGAGCCGCGCTGATACATCGTGACGTCTTGAAACTCATGGTCAGTCCATTGCAAATGTCAAATTCAATTACGACTGACCGATTCCGTGGTTATAGTAATCCACGCAAATATCGTGTGCTGTTTCACCATCACCATCATCAGTACCATCGTCCTGGACTTCGATTTGGCACGAAGTGCAAGAAACGAACCGGAAGTACATGACCCCACAACGACTACTTTCTTCCCTGCATGGTCTGTCGCCTTGTGATGATTCAGAGAGTGCAGG
This sequence comes from Nidula niveotomentosa, assembly GCA_036937135.1. NCBI lineage: Eukaryota > Fungi > Basidiomycota > Agaricomycetes > Agaricales > Nidulariaceae > Nidula > Nidula niveotomentosa. Next base: position 18,406 of record JASFDE010000036.1, read on the forward strand.
ATTTGGCCTTTGAAGTTGTCCTGTGCGCGATATCTCAAGCTCTCGCTCTATGATCAGTCAGATAAAAACATACCATCCCAGGATATTGCGGGATATGCGCCGTTCCGCTATTAAATGCCATGGCAAAGATAAGATGCTTTACTGTGAATTTCTTCTCCTTCTGCACGTCCCCGCACTGCCCACGGACGGTCACGGTCCAGAGCTGTGTGATGGGGTCTTGCTTGGCTTGTGTAACGGCGGAGGATGTCCAGACATTCAATTCGAGTACGTCGGCGTAGTGCTCTAGCCAGTTTGCAAGCTGAAACGGAGGCCAGAGTCAAATAGGTTCAATCTGGAGTTCTATTTGTGAGGAACAGTACCTTCTTTGCAGGAGTATAGACAGGCCAAGTTGGGGGAAACCTATCACGTTGAACGGTTAGACAAAATGAAAACCGGTGTTAGATCTGCACTAACGGGAGATATGGGAGATGATCGAACCCTGGATGTAGATCATCAGGTAAGCACCCGGATCACGCATGAAATTCCAAATTACTCACAAACCGGATCGTGTAGACAGAGCGCTTCATACCGATACCTCCAGTTATCCCCAATTTTCTCGTTCTTTTCTATGATTAAACTCTTGATACCGAGGCACTTCAACCTTGCCGCAATCTCCAGGCCACTCTGTCCTCCACCAATGATCAACACTGGAGGATCGCCATCTGCAAACCGGGTTTCACGCCGACGTTCTTCTTCCCATCGTCCGTGATTGGGCTGTGGATTACGAAGTGCGCCAATCTGTTCTGGGTGTCCCTTGAGACTTTCGAGATTTGTGAAGATAGAATGTGCTTTCCATTCGACCTTGTCCCCATTGGGAAAAGGCACAAGCTTGACGACCCCGGAGCAGAGTCCGGTGTCTGTCTCGAATGTGAATAGGAAGAGGAGCCATACGAGATCTGGATACGGTTGCCACACAGCAGGCTCTGAACCTTCCTGCAGGCGGACATTCGTGATCTGCGCGCCTTCCAGCCGATCGAGAAGGAATTGATGCACGGCTTTGGTACCTTCAAATGTGCGGAAGTCCCACGTTAGCGCAAGGATATCTCGCCAATAGAAAGAAAGTGCATCGCGCTCGTTGGACTCGCTATTGGAGGAGTAGGCGGAGGGTAGGAGGAGTGAGAGAAGATCAGAAACCAAGGTAGATGTGGCAGCTGCGGAGAAGGCAGAGAGCCAAGCAGAGGCCACTTCGCGTGCATTTACGGTGGGAACGGTAGTGATCCCAAGCTTGCTCAGAGTCGGGAGGGATCCCTCAGATGGGTGGGGCTGTGAAATTGCTTCCATTGAAGCAGTTCGTCGATGGCTCTTGGTTAAGGAGCTCAGAAGTATTCAAGATGTGGCTGGAGTATATCAGGCATTTTATGCCACGGAATACGGTTTTATCGATATTGGAGACATTGAAAATGACAGATGGATACCATCGACGCACCCCCGCGGCCGCGGATTGTGCATTCAAATGTTAACAGATTGCACCGACGGAAGCGATTTTTTTCGTAATATCAACCACCTCTATCTCTAGCCAAGCTTGGATCTGACCTGCTGGTGGAAGCATGTTCTCTCGCTGTTGCACTCTGGCAGTTATGCCTGCTCCGGCAAACTTATGGGGTTGTAAATCATGCTGATAGAACTTTGTTCGCGGCCTTTAGCGGAGCGCCCAACTGAAGTGATTCCCTATTCTAATTCTCGACAAGACTGGTCCAAAGATACTATGCATGTAGTGCTGCCAGTAAGAGTAAGCAAAACTGACCATGACATATTGCTCGATGACCTATAAAACTTGTTCTCTTTCTATTAGGTTGTCAATTTCAAAATTCGCGGGGCCTCGAAGCAACTGGGGAAGTTATAGTTCCCGTTTCCGTCGGACTGTCCGCTGGTATCACCTCATTGTACCGTGGAATCAGCTTATCGGCGTGAATCGATGTTAATCAAACGTCGTCCGGCATCAATGACTGTAACCTATTATTAAATAGACTCGGCCATATGTTCTCAATTTGTTCTTTGAATATGAACATTGAAGGACCATTAGTAAAATGACAAGGCTTGCGATGACGAAGCGGATTGAACAACCCACTGATAGATAAAAGACAATATATATTCCTTCAATATATATAACATGTCGATATTGTACAAAAACCAAACTAAGCCTCCAGGATAGAAAACAGTTTCCGCACTGTATGTAATGCAACTACGATGTCATTCTATGACCTATGTAAACTCAATCTGTTCTGAAGCACCTAGGATGTTCCGATAACTGCAATATACACCTCGACTCACTAGCAGCACCATCCAATCTTGTAATAGGCGTACTCCACAACATCCCCTTCCCTCTCGTTATCTACATCGCAGAAGAGTGTGGTCTTGGATTTTATCACAAGCTGCGGCACTCTTGCTTTCTCGGGAACAGTATCAAGACAGCACGCATTAAAGGGAAACACCTTCTCTATACTTTCTGACTCGGCTGCGTGAGTGGAGCGGAGTGGGATGATCAAGTGAAAGAGCGGTTCGTAAGGTGCCGCTGTAATGCAGGTCAGCGAGGAAGGAGAGGAAGAGCAAGCGCAAGAACCTCCTGGGCACTGGAGTAGCTTGACCAGACACGCTTTAATCCAGACGGCATGCTCCGGCTCGTAGATAATATCCGCGCCCAAGACGACATTGAAGGGAATCTCTAATGGGGAAGCAGGCGATCCTGAGTCATTGTCCTGCTTAACCTCGCTCTCCACGCTGCCATAGGTAGTGCGTGGGATCTCCGGTTTTGCTTTTAGTTCTAGCCCTATTTCTCCGTCTATGGTATCAGTGGTATGCAAGTTGCCGCCACTATTCTTCCCTATGGTATCCATAGTATTGTCCATATCATTGGCGCTTGAGGCGTCTAAGTCTGCACACGAAGTCAAACAGGGTTCGCTGGCTTGGGCGAATACACTCCAGTCCAAAGCGTGAGTGGTCAACTTCACCCCATCATCGGCGGGATTCGGAAAATTGGAGCGTACGTTCACCTTGAGGTTAGCTAGCACAGAAGGGTAGTAATCTGTCGCTATCACCTCCACTTCGGGATAAGTTTCCGCTGGAGAAAGCTGTCCCAACTGATGCTGGAGTATCTTCGCCGCAGCCAAGCTCACAAGTCCAGTGCCTGCTCCGAGTTCAAGGACTCGTAGGTGACCTGTATTGCCGCTGTTGACGGCAGTTGGGACACAGTCATCCGAAGTAGCTACCATCACAGTCGCATCGTTTCTACATCCAATTGCAAGCCCGAATTGTCCTGGATCGTCAACGATCATCTCCGCCATAACACAAGCCCCACCCCAAGTCTGCGCTCCAACACTGCCGTAGTCATTGTTCTCCAGAGGTATATCGGTTAATGAAACGACAATGCTGTTCAGTGAATCGGAAGCAGGCTCCAAAGTGGACTTTGGTGAAGGTGAGAGGGTGAAGACGAGTTCTCGCGTTATCATACCGGCTGAAGCCGTCCCTGCGCAGATGGCTAGAAGAGACGCGGCGTCTTGGAGAAGAACTTCCGTTGGCTGAAGGGAAGCTCCACTCTCTTCAAGAGACTCTTCGGATCCCAGATGGGATATAAGAGATATCAACCATCTGATTGCGTATGAACGCTCGAATGCGTCTGTTCGAAGCACGTCGAGCGGTCCTGGCTGGGACGAGGTGCTAATGCTGGCTTTCCTCGCTTTCGCCCCGCCGGGCGACAAGCGCAGAACATCTGCACTAGATAACGAGCTTCTTCTGTGGCGTCGGAGACGAGAACCGCGCACAGAAGGGTTATATATGCGTCGAAGGTATTGGACTGCGGAAGAGAGGCTTTCCGCAGGGAAGCTGGATATCCGTTTGATTGGAGGAAGGTGCGACGTAGGTGGCAGCAGTATATCCATCGCCATTTTCCAAATTCCGATAGGTATTATTCAAAGGTATATTATAAAGATATAGGCCAAAAGATGCTGAAGACTGTAAAAAGGCACTCATCCTAAGCAAAGGAAGTCGAACGAATTTCAAGGGCTTACGAATGTCGTTATTGTTTTCTACCTTCTAACTGAAAAATATATTTCGAAGAAGATATAGTGAAAAGATGCTATAGGGCTTCGGATACCACAAACATGATGGTGTATGAAAACAAGAATGAGCCGAATATTTGAACGCCGGCAATCGGTCAATTTTCTCACCAAGGAGTCACGCAAGAGTCACTTATCGATTGAAATAGGACGATGTATTTGGTTCTGGTGGATACACCAAACAATGTCCGATCGTTAATCAAACTTCTAAGTGCTAGAAGACAACCTGGAGCGGCGGCCGGTCTTCTGGCAATTACAATCAACATATATTTTTGTCACAATTAACCACGATATATCCGCCCACTGTGGCACTTATATTTATATCGTGAAATACCACCATAGGCACTCTTCTTCCTTCATACCTTTGGCATTCACGCGCTCATCCGGGATCTACTTAGTTCATTATAGGTGCCGATGTTCTCTCCTTACGCTCACACCGTGCTTCATCCTGTTAACAATCTTTTGGCTCAGTGGCCAGTTGCTTTGCAGTCTGTTTCCTCACTCTTATAGAGGTCCTTCCCAAAAGAACTATCGAACGGCGCACATTCCTTTGCCCCTTCTACCGCAGAACACTTGCTTGGAGAGCCCCCGTCCGTTATTTTAGAAGGTGCGAAGAAATATGACTGAAGGCCGCTGACGAATATGTTATGAATGGCGTTGTCCTATGTAACTCAACTACGGGAATTGGTCTCAACGAAAGGCTCTCATGGACCTCGCTCGACTTTTCCTATATGTGGCTCCCTTATTAAATTATTGGGTCACGCAATTTCTGAAGAAGCGCTTATATTGTAAGCGTATCTTCACTATCATACAAATATATATGTTGACATAATTGATGAATGGATGCGGTTGTTCTTTCATTCTACCGTTACGTATTCCAAATCCCGACGGCTGTACTGAAGTGAGGCTTGAAGGGCTGACAGAAGTCCTTATTTTTTGTATGATGGATGGGCCATCTCGTCCAAGAGGACAGCCGCCTATGGTTGTGGATAGTCCGTCTCAAAGTCCAGCTCTAGCCTATACGTTTAAGTCAGTGCTCAAGGAAGAATATTTCCATAGAATATTCCGCTACCACTTCTCACATCTGAAGCATCTGGCTCATTATCTGATGAGGAAATGTCTACTTCAACGTCAGAGACGACCGGTATTACATCCAGAGATTCCGTGACAACTGCCTCCATGGACGTGCCTTTGACGTCCATGTGCTTTCTGAGCAAGGAAGGCGTTTCTACGCTGTTCAATTTTATGCGCCACGAATCATCACAATATTGTCTTGCTGATTGCAAGTGTCGTCTATTAAAGACAAGTGTAGGGGATACACAAGCCAGTTGCGGTTTTTTCTCTCCAAGTATGAAGCAGTCGGAAAGACCGTCTTTGGATGGCTCGACGATGCGTTGATTGACAGTCTCCATTTGGTATGTTGTTTATCGCACTTCATCTTTCTATGCTGACCTCTTGATATTTATCTCAGCATATCATATATCTTGCACTTGCAATGATTCCCGAGTTTCGGACCCTGCTGTGGACGAATTTGATCTTCTGGAACCAGCTTTTGCCCTTTTATCCGCTCAGTTCGCTCAGTTCGTCCTGGGCCTAGCTAAAAGCAACTACGACTATTGTTTAGATCAAGTCCAGGACCTGAACCAAAACTGCGAGTGTGCTGAACAACCTTTACAAACACAAAATACAGTTTTTCCTGTTGAAATTCGCCAAAGATAGCTTCGCCAGGCGCAATAACAAGGGTGCTATATCGAAGAGGGCGCAGAAGAAGGCAGCATGAAAACCATGTGATGGAAGATGAGGCGCCATTTCATCCATTCAAGGAGGCTTAGTCGGTCTTATGAAAAACTCCAGGCTCATACAGCATTCTCTGCACAAATATTCAATTGAAGGTGTTATTTTCACATTCCTACGCGACTTCATTTCTGACATCCGATTCGTCTTCTTCCATGAAATGCTCAGGTTCAGGTTTGCAGACGGGTTCAAGAAGATTAACCTTTGGTAGTTGGACAGAGCACAAGTAACACATTTACGAAGCCTCTAAAGAAGACTACTCGTTTTGCCTATCTGAATTTTCCTCTCAACCCTCATTTCAGTAAAACTCTTAATGTGTCGTTGGATGTTACATCCCCCTTGACCAAGCCGTCCTGACTCCCCAGGCCTAAAGTGCGATGATCTTCTTTTGCCCGTGATGATAACCAAGTATAAAGAGGCCAATAAAGATGGTACTCAGGCATTTGATCAAGTTTGAATACATGGTGTCTGCGGTCGAGTTCGTAACAGCCCTGGGGATCAAGAATTACCCTATATTCGGTTTAATGACCAACGGGAAGACTAGCGGCCTCCAACTATTCTGGTTTTCGGAAGCTGAGAATGTAAGCTTTTCTTCAAGCTAGATGTGATAAATAGCATCTTTGATTTCATATGAATAGTGCCCATGCATCATTGAAAGGCATCTAAGTACCTTCAATATCTTAAGCCCTATCAAGTCATTTTGCTTGGTTTCTCGTCAGCTTCGTCGACACAGCGAGGGATTAGATAAGCTCTTCATTGATAAAATGCAGAAGGATCTTAAAGCTGAGGTCACGATGAATCAGTTCCGGTCTTGGACTAGGCGAGTGCAAGCGGAGCAATTGGAGTCCACAGCAATGATGGCCTCACAAAAGCCTGCTGAAGGAGCACAGATCGGAGGTTCACCGGTTCACCAGTGGAAGAGAAAGTAGAGAATTCAAGCTATGGATCAAAAGAATCAACACGTTCGACGAGGGTGATAAAGGCCGTGGAACATAAAGTTAAATCTTCGGTCTTCAAAAGGCGGGTGCCATTGGCATCGGAGAAGTTTGGATCCCAAGATAGAATCCTGATTCCTAACGAATGTGTGGACTATGTTTCGTTGGCTTTGCTCATGTACGCATCGACATCATGTGCAAAATAGGACGGCAATGGCCATTGTCTTTTCTGTTAGCGCACTTCAAGGATCGACACTGTGCCAATGAGGTCGAAAATAATGCCATAAGTATGGTATACAGACTATCTTCATACACTTGGCAAGCCATCATCAACATTTATTGGCTACTAAATACATCGTAATGATCACATATTGTCAGTTTTACACAGCAGCGAAAGACAAGAATAAGACTAAATCATTTACACATTTCCGCTCCATAGAAATCCAGCATCCTATCCAGAGATAAATATTATTTTAACAAATTCTCTCTCGTCTTCTTAAACTTAAAAGCTATTAACCGCGGTAGACAGCCCGGGTGTAGTCCGGAACTGCGTCACGACCTTCCCGGCGTACACCACACTCACAGGACGCACGGGGCCCGCCGAGCTCGACGAGTCGACCTTAAAGGAGGCGCTGGTCGGCTTGCCGTTGCTCCATGCGAGGCTAACGGTGATGCCACCGCGGACGCGCGCGCCTTTGATGGAGCCTGTGGGCCACTGCGTGGGGAGTGCGGGGAGGAGGGTGATGGTGATGGGTATAGAGAGCGTTGGTACATCTGGGGCTTGGAGGAGTGCGTTCTGAGCGAATGGGTTTATTAGTGATGGGGAATGAGAGTGGGAAAAGGAGGGGAGACGTACCATGACGGCCCCTGGGTATCCGAGGTTCGCGTCAATCTGGAAAATGGGGTCCGCGTCGGCGGGGTCATACAGGCTGAAGAGGTTCGCCCCGAAGTTCTCGAATATCGCGTACTGTACACGATGAGGGGGAGATAGTCAGCTATTACTTCCACTGAATCAAAAGAAACACCACGAACAGAAAGCTCATGGTAGAACATATCCTTGTTGCCCAACTGCGCCCACGCCGCGGCGCGCCACGCCTTCTCCCAGCCGCTGTCAGCGTCGGGGCCCGTGCCGTTCCCGCGCGCGATCAGGCTCGTCGTAGCGGCGGTGACGATCTGGTCCTTCGTGAAGGGCGTGGGCTGCAGGCTCGGCGTGCCCTGGAGGGAGGCGTTGTACGCTGTAATGGCGTACCCCGGGTAGAGTCCGATGAGGTGCGAGAGGTGGCGGTGCGTGTCGGTGGGGGAGTCTTGGTCGACTTTCCACTCTATTTTTCCTTGTTAATGAGGTGGATAATAAAGGACAAAGAGAGAGAGAACACACCTTGGAGTTGGCCCCAGGAGCCAATGTGCAACCCCTTGTCCATCTTGGCCCGTTTAGCCTGAACCTCTGAGAATACATGCATTTAATTCCCCGGTTGCTGGAGATAAACGAGACCCTGACGTACCTGCGAGGAACGCCGTATCCGTGTCCCCAGACGCGGCGAAGCCCTTCTCGACCGCGTTGAACAACTGCCAGATCATCTGCTGTGCATGGGCGCATCCTATGGCCGCAGTTAGCTGTTGTTGCCAGACGAAGATGCATGATGCGTACCGAAAGTGATAGGCACCTGCTCCGGAGAATTACATGGGTTCACTACGAGGGAGGTGTCATTGAAGTGGAGGTCAGGGATGAGCTTGTCGAGGTGGAAAGAGGCGACGCCCTGTATCATGACGATTAGGAGGAGTGGTTGAAGATGAGAGACGGAAAAATGAACCTTGAGCAATGGCCATCCCTGCGCCTTCCACCACGCCACGTCGTGCGTGTAGTCGAAGTGGTCGAAGACGTGGAACATCTGTCGGATCGGGGGTTTGTTAGCGCGCTGCTCTCAGTATCCATCGGTACGTGACAGAATATGCACCATCCACGCGTTCGATTCTACGAAGGGGATCATACCGGGGTCAGAACGTTCTCGAGGGTAAGGAAGAGGTGGGGAAAGGAAAGAGGAGACAGACCTGGATAGTTCGCCCATTGTGCAGTGTTTCCGCCGGCCTTCATGCCGGTGTGTCCGAAGATCTGTGCGTGTTTATTTTAGATTATGGGCTGCGTTGGCATATATATCAGGACGTACGTTCATCTGCAGGGAGACAGGGGTGAGTAATATCGATAGAAAGGGAGAAAGCAAAGCGACCGACCTCATCGTGCGTGACCCACCCGCGCGAAATATTGTACAGCACCTGCGCGGTGTATGCGCCGCGAGGGGCCCATGTTTTCTGCGTTCAGGCCGTGAGCAATTGAGGCTCGAGGAGGGGAAGGGGAAAAGGGGGACGTACCTCGAAGTAGTCGAAGAGGGAGCTGGAGACGTCGAGGTTGGTCATCTCGGCGGACCAATAATTCATCTGGATGTTGATGTTCGAGTCTGTGGAGTGGCGTTAGGATGTGATGATATGATGTTTGGAGAAGGGGACGTACGGTAATCTATAACGGAAAGGTCAGAAACTCAGTTATGAAAAAGGACGAAGGTATTCACCGGCGCTCCACGCATTTCCAATCCCGTCTGCCCACTTCCCCTGCAGATTCGCGGGCAGCGCGCCCCGCGCACTGCTCGCGAGGAGGTAGCGCCCGTAGTTGAACAGCACCCACTCTAGGTACGTGTTTGCCGGGCCGCCTACATCAATAGCGTACCCCGCCTTCAGCACATCCGTCGGGGTGTTCAGTTGAGGCGTCTGCCCGAGGGACAGGGCGAACGGGCGCGTGAGGACGGTCTGGTAGTCATCTGTGTGTTGGGAGAGGAGGGTGGAGAACGAGGAGGAGGAAGAGGCAGTGGTGAGGAGCGGGAGGAGGAGGGTGTGCGGGTCCGGCCCGGCGAAGGAGAAGTTGGTGCTAGCAGTGCCGGCGGAGAGGGAGTAGGTCGTGTCACCTACCCAGGAGAGCCAGGCTTCGTGCGCTTGGGCACTGGGGAGGAGGGAGAGCGTGGCGTTGGGGGGCGAGCCGCTAGTCACGGGGAACTGGATGCATTGGGTTGTTGGGGTGTGGGAGGAAGAAGAGGTGGAAAGACGGAAGAGAAGCTCATAGAGCATGCTGGTGCCAGGCGGGGCGGAGACGAAGCCGCGTACCATTAGAGTGGTGGGGTTGAGGCAGGTGATGTTCGGCGCGGGGAGCCCGGTTTCGATGGCGTTGGTGAAGGCAAAGGTGAGCGCGGGAAGGGGGGTGGTGGAGGAGAGGTGCTGGGTGCAGGCGCGCGTGGGGTGCGAGCACAGGGTCGTGCTGTATGTGGGAGGGAGGGGGGAAATAGAGGGTGAGTGGGATTGGCGGGGGGGGGGAGGGAAAAGGACAGACCGTTGGAATGTGCTCCCGGCCTGAGACCACGCAGTGCGTGCGACGCCCGTATCCAAGTCGAGCCAGCGCGCATAGTTCGTCGCGGACCCGGTGAGGTTAAGTGTCGCGAGTAGATGACCGGCGCCGGCGTAGGAGCCTGGTGGGGGGAGGGTTAGTAAGGGGTTCGGACGGAGGGAAGGAAAGGGGGGAGGGGTATACCGTATTGGCCTGCGTCGGTGGCGAGGGATTCGATGTCTGCGTATAAGGGATTAAGGGGGGGAAGGGAAAGAAGAGGGAGGGGAGGGACGTACTGTCGATGTCGCCTGTCGGGCTCTGGAAGATGGACTGCCGGATGGACTGCATGGTTGATGCGGTGGAGGCCTGTTCGGAAACGAGTTTGTTGCCGCCATTGTACGTCTGCGGGGGGAAAAGGTGAGTGGGAGAGGGCCTCGGGGAGGGAAGGGGACGCACGGGATCGGCGAAAGGCCCTCCGGACCAGAGGGACTCGATGTTCAGCTGGGTCGTCTCCTGGGTGGTGCCGCCGGGCACCATGGCGGCGAGGTAGCCGTTCCCTACGGGGAGCCATTCCCTGGACCACACCCCCCCGGGGGCGGTGTACCACAGGCCATTGCCTGACGCGGGGAAGGCGGCAGGGGCAGCAGACTTTGCGAGCGGGAGGAAATGCGCAAGGGCGAGGAGCAAGCGAGCAGTCCACATCCTGAGGTGGAAGAACGCGTAGGAGAGGGCCTGGAGGGCGCCATGGCGGGTGTGTTCTTGAGGGAGGAGCGAAGGGAGGAGCATGTGTGCAGAGAAGACGAGAATTCGAAGCGGCGCGAAGGAGCGTCAGGTAGGACGGACAGGCAAGGGCACATGATATGGGGGGACGTGGCGGGCCAGGAGACACGTCTAAACGCGTATGGTGCAGACTACTGGGAGTAGGTGCTGCTGCAAATTGAAACAGTGCACCTGGGTGGGGGTCAGGGCACGCTGGGTACTAGACAGGCGTCACTCTAGTAGGAGACTGCGCTCCTTGTCCTGCGCGTCGTGAGCAGCGCCCTCGCCGAGTTGTACTCAGGTCTTTGTTGGATTGGATCCGAACGGAAACAAGCAATCAACGACGGGGTTACCGCTCAACGGCCCGTTCGTCTGCACGGCTTCAATTCGGCAACTCATCGGTGACTCTATTCTACTTTCAATTATAGGTAGACCTCCACTTCTTCGCAAGCATTAATGGGGTAGTGGTAACCTGGGTCGTTGCCATCGAGCATAGCTCGACCCGCCGGGGGTTCGATTCCCTCTTAATGCATATTGAAGTGAAAACTCCTATTTTTCCACAACATAAGTTGTGTACCTTCATTTTTAAGAAAACAGTATACAGTAAGCGTATCTGATAATCCCTCCTGTTGGTTACAGGAGCAGCTCTTCGGCGAATCTCACCAGCTTTTCCTACGTCGAAAATCTTTGCTTGCGACAGCACTCGGATCCGATGTTTTCCTGTGTACTTCAATCCGCAAACAGACTGACCTCACTCTTAAGCATACAAATAGGTGAGTTTTGTCATCTAGTCTAAGGACTCTTCTGACTATTTTATTCACATATCAGGCGCCGCTACTACAATAATAAACGCGGTCACGATGGTCGTCATGTCGAAGAGGCAAGTTGAGGCTTGGCCTCTAATAATATATATCGCTCCAACTTCTTGCTATAACACTCATAAGAGTGGTGGTCTGCAATACTGGCACATCGGCTTTGTCGGATCTTGTCCATAGGACCTGTCGTCTCTCTCTCAGGCTGGACGTTCTTTGACGAGTCCCAAGATCATGATCATACGCCATGTCTCGTGCGATGCGCTGTTCTCCAGCTCCTGGCTCCACTGTGCTACATGCGCGGTCATCTCTGGAATGATACATCTCGCATCTCCTTCTTTGCAACCTTTTTTCTTCTTCTGCAAGGCACCGCGCTGCAATGGTGATGTTCCCTATCCGAGTCCTATTCCACGCGGCACTCGCTCGAGAATGACGACATCCTCATCTACTACATAACATTCTTCCTGCATACTTCCCGTTCGGCCCGTCCTGGATCTGCGTGCAGAAGACCGGCGACAAATCGGGGAAAAGCCCTACGCGCAGATAAACGGGTCATCGCGAAGCCTGTTCATTTGGTGGACGATCCCCATTGTGCTGAACTTGTCTGGTGGTCCTAAATCCCATGATCTGGGAGCGCGTGGGCTGCGATGGGCGTGGCGACTTGGAGATGGGGAAATTCCTTACGTGAGGTTTTGAGATGGATTGCCTCCTGCTCCACGTCTTTCTGGGACTTTGAAGCATTAAAGAAGAGTCAGACTAAGGTTGGTATGCGTTCGTGGTTTCTTGCTTGCTTGGTGACGTCTGTTTAGACTTGCACTTGAACATAACGCGGGACGGGAGTCTTGTTTTCTGTAACTTGAATTGCAATTTCCTCACAAGTCACTGGTATTCCCGGGAACTTTGTTGCAGTTGACTCAAGAACACACCGATACTGCTGGGATCTATTATTTTGCATCGCCTTCTGTCGCATTAATGGGGTAGTGGTAACCTGGGTCGTTGCCATATAAATTTGTGAATTGCAAGCATACGAATTCGACCCGCCGGGGGTTCGATTCCCTCTTAATGCAATGAGATGTCATGATATTAAGCTCGTTTTTTACTTCGAATAAATATGACAGAGAAAGTGAATATCCAACATGTAATGGTACAGTACTATAGCTAATTCCACAAATACTCTAACGAAAGGCTTATTACCAGTTGTTTAACGAAAATCAAAATGCTCAATCTATGCATATTTATAGTCTTATACCTTCGAAAAATCGGGCGAAGGAAATAAAATAAACATGAGCTAGTTCAGAGTATTTTTCACTGCTGGTCGCTTTCATGGCTTATGCCAAATCCACAAAAAATCTAAAGTCAAATCGCTCTCGCCGATCATAAATGGCAAGGGCCGAATTTGCTGTTGTTTACTTTGAAGGGCGATGAATTCAAATTCGGAAGTGCATGCGACCCAGGCTCCTAGAGGCTAGAGCCACCCTCTCGTATCGCTTGGAGAGAAGATCTCCGAGATCACTGAATTTAAAGTTTGCCAGCCCCCTCTATTGCTTGGGCCGCTTGGAGGGGAGAATGTTGTATGTGGTCTTATTTATATTTGATTGATGTTTGTGTATTATCTTAAAGTTACATAACATTCTATTTTCGTTACTTATGCTATAGGATGATCCACCTCCAAGCGATACGAGAGGGTGGTTCTAGGAGCCATGTCATTTTATCTTCTTGCTTTCTTCTGCTTCCCTTATTCAATCATCGACATCCTGGCGACGCTATCATGGAAGCTGAGATAAACAATGAATTCTGTCGTCCTGTTTTGACAACGGAGAGTGTCGTATATGGAGCTGCCAGATCTCTCAAAGTCGTACACCCCTATGCCATCGTGCCATGTTGAAATAACACTGATGAAACAGTGAAATCTGCTATTTAGGTGACAAATGAGTAAAGAAGCACAAGTAAAATACGCAAGCTTATAAATCTCCTTGTGTTTATACTGACGAGAGTACAGAAGTTCTTCCACGGATTAAAGGTGTGTCTTACATCTCGTATTACGTATATAACAAGCTGATCAACCTCAGGCGTTGAACTACATGCATGGCTTACGTGTTCCTTTTGAACCATTTGTTTTGCCAGCGATTTTGTTGCCTACGACTTGGTGCAACCCTGGTTTGAAGTTCATTTGGCTTTGGCGCCACTACCGTAAGTGGACTTGTCTCAGAATTTGAGTCTTCACCACGAATTGATTGTTATAAATATGTTTACAAACAACTTCCGAATCACATTGACACCTTCTCTGTGACGCCGTTTGTTTTTGGTCGACCTTTAATCTGCAGCTCCAATTTGGATGTTGCTCGCCAGGTGGTGAGTGTCGGTCCAAAGCCTGAATTTACAAAAGGGGTGGGTTCCCTTGGTTAAGTCGATGTATCTTTCAGTGATTAATTGTTATTGACCTGTGGGTGGTTCGATAGAGACTGGGGTACTAATCTTGTTACTGCAGAGGGTGACGTATGGAGGAAGCACAGGCGGATTTTGGGCCCTGCGTTTAATAACAACCTGTGTGTGATTCGTGTCGAGTCAATGTCTACACAGCGAACTCAATATTTACTTATCAAGATACGAAAATGTCTGGTTGGAAACCCTTAGTCTTTACCATGAGATAGTCTCAGTGGAATATTGGGGCGATAAGGATGTTGTTGACGTCTCTGCAGTGCAAACGTTCTTTTAAGGCACTTGTAATGTTTCTCGATCAATTAGAATCCCATGCTAAATTATATTTGTTATCTTGCAGGTTGCCTTGCTAATCATCGGAAAATGCGCTTTTGGATTTTCTTTTGGATGGTCTACACCACCTAAGGCAGCAGACGGCAAGATGACTTTCCAAGAAGCACTCCGGATTATAATGGACACCCCTATAGTCAGCATTCTACCTAAATGGATCCGACACCTGCCATTTCCCAAGTTCAGAGAAATACGTACGGCAAGTGCAGAGATGATGAGGTTCATGCAGGGGGAAATTGCAGCAAAGAAGAAGGACTATATGAGTAGCGGCGAGAAGCTAGAATTTGAAGGTGGAAATGCAAGTGACGTTTTCACATTGCTTGTAAATGCGAACGAGGAGGAGGAGGGGAAATTTAAGCTGGATGATCAAGAAGTGGTATACTTGCTACTCTTCAGTGCATCTGATGAAGAGACTCAAAATGTGATTTTACAGGTCGGCAACGTATTCATTATGTTGTTCGCAGGGCATGGTAAGATGCCCTGCACTTTTGGGTTAGGTTTTCAATCACTCACATGGATTGTGCAGAAACTACTGCACATACACTTGCTGCAACATTAGCTCTCCTTGCCATCCATCAAGAGATCCAAAAAGAGATCCTGGAACAGATTATGACAGTCGTTGGGTCAGAGCGTGAGCCTGTTAGTTAACACATCTATCTTAATGGATGATTACTGAACCCGCTGGCCAGACTTTTGATGATTATTCAAAACTCGATAAGGTCTTGGCTGCCTTCTATGAAGCGTTGCGCTTGTATCGTAGGTTTCGAGTCTCCTTAAATTCCGGGATGTTGATATCACAGCTATCTATAGCCAGTGCGTACGTTTTAATCCGTAAAGCCATAAACGACACCGTACTGGATATTCCTAATGCTCGAGGTCAAGAGGGGAGCACGATTGTCCCTATTCCGAAGGGAACGAAGGTAAACCACACTGCTTTTAGTTTCGCTATAAATGATTATTGACTTTTTGACAACTCTAGGTATTGGTTGACATGATCGGTATCCGTAAGTGTATTCGTTCCAATTCTTTTGATATACGCTTTCTGACTCCATTTCCCGTGTAGAATACAACCCGCACTACTTTGATGAACCCGAAAAATTCAAGCCCTCGCGCTGGTACGGTGAATCAAACGAGTCTGAGCTATTCACTGCCTTCGGCATTGGTATGTGTTTGCACAGATATTGGGAAAATTGAGCATTTATTTGCTGTCACTTAAATCCCAGGACCACGCGCTTGTATCGGATGAAAGTTTGCAACAACAGAAGCTATATGCTTCCTCACTATGGTATTAAGGGATTGGAAAGTAGAACCTTTGCTCAGAGAGGGGGAGACGGAGGATGCATGGTGCAATAGAGTGCTCCATACAACCATCGGCATGACTCTAGGGATGTCAAGCGTGCCTATACGATTGGTAAGAAGAAGAAGCTACCAGTAAGAAAGAGGCTGATATGTATGTCTCTGAACGTATATACTATTACTCCATGGAAATGTGAGTTGCTAAACGGTGAAACCCACGCACTTCACCGCGATTAGTCAGAGATCACCTTCATTGAATTACGTCCTAAATTTTAGAACACATCTTATCGACTGTCAGACATCATCCATAGCCCCTTGTTATACGCGCGTCGAAAGAATATATTGTAGTAACCAATCAGTCAATTTGGGTTGGGTCTTATATAGGTATTGGTGCATAGAACTAACGTTCACCTTGTCGTTCTTCGACGAAACCTAAGAGGTACTCTGGCACTGTTGCACAAAATCGTGATCACTTGCTCGCCCTCCGATGGAATCTCAGAGGCACATCGTGGACGCCCATTGTCATCCCTACCTTCGCATCCAAAACTCTCGTGCTCCATGCACTCGTCGTTTCGCCTTCTCGAAGAAGAGGCTCAACACGCCAGTCTCGTAAAAGCATGGCGAGGAAACACACTGCTTCTGTAGTGGCGAACTTCCTGCCTATGCATGCGCGTGGGCCTTGATTGGAGGCGTATGGTATCAGCTTTCCACCAATATTCACTTTCAGTATCGTTCACCACTCACCTACGCTGAAGGCAGTAAATGCCTCGGAGTCATTAGAGATCCCATACCATCGAGAAGGTCTATATCTCGCGGGTTCATCGAAGTAACGTGGGTTATATTCTGGGAATAAATTAGTCAAGAATGTCCATTTAAATTCTTGCTTCTGATGACACTTACGGACGCCGACCATATCCACCAGGATCTATAGATGCGACTTAGTAAGAATAAGAAAGAGCAACCCATGAAGGCTAACCTGAGTCCCTTTCAGCACTGGTACGGTCTTGCTACCTTCCTGTCCAGCAGGATTGGGAATCTTCAATACAGTGTCCTCCCCAGCCTCACGGATCATAATAAAGGCAGGAGCTGACAAGAGAGCAAGTAAGATAAACTCAGAATAAAGGCAGATTATGCTCACGAAACATCCGCAATGCTTCATAGAATGCAGCAAGTACCTTATCCAACTTCGAGTAATCCTCAAAAACCTTGCAACATGTATTAGCTACCTAATCCACACGGAGTAAGAGTACCTCTTACAGCATCTCGACGCCACCCTATAACAGATAAAATTTGTTCCACTACTTCATCTTGAATGTCAAGATTCACGGCAAGAAACCCGAGAGCAGCCGCGAGCGTTTGGGCAGTGGTTTCTAGATGATATTCTCAGTGCATGTGCCACACAGCAGTGAAGCAAGAACGGCACTACCATGCCCTGCGAACAACATGACAAATACATTTCCGATCTACAATTAATGCCTATTGAGCGGAAGATCGTGGGCACAAAATGGGCACGTACAAGCTCTCCATCGTCCAGAGGAAATTTCTGGGATTCTTCCTCATTGGCTTTTACGAGTAAAGTAAACACATCCCTCCCCATATTATCATATTCATCTACCTCCTTCCGAGATTTTAGCTCTGCTTTCTTCTCAACAATCCGGTCTTGCATGAATTTTATGAGTTCACTATGAGCCCTGCGCAGAAGCCGTAGCCTGCGACGAAGAGATTAAGAGTTAGCAATAATAGTAAAGGTAAATTGATTTAGTGAACAAACCTTGCGAAAGGTAGTTTCAAAATCCATTTGGGCGCAAAAATGGCAAGCTTCATAGATTCCACCACAATCGTAAGCGCCTCATCGAAACTCATATTTCCATCTTTTGATTTGGGTGGCGTTGACCAGTTAAACGGAAATCCGAATCCACATTTTCCAATTATCAGCAGGGCAAGCTAGGCGTAAAAATTAGTGAGCATTTTTTGTCAATAAAATGAGCATTAATGATATACTTTGTGAGTATACTTCTGAATAGAAGGTATGGCAAATTTTTCTTCGGTGTGCCACCCTTCCATATCCATCATTTCATGATATGTAAGCAAAGTTTGGCTCCATACAAGCCGGTATCTGCGCAAGGGCTGTTAACTACTATCAGAGAATCATTTCAATTTGCAACTTGCTCACAAATCATTTGTAAATGCAGGACCCACAATGCGCCTATGTTTGCGCCACTCCTCTCCATCGACAGAGGCGAGATTAATCCCGTAGAGGCTATACAAATATCAGCCTGAGTAGAAGACGCTCCCTGAGAGAAAGTGGAAACCCTTACGTTAAACCCCGACTACCTTCCTTTGGTTTAATAAAGCCACATTTACCTCCACCAGGAGCAACTTGTCGAATTATATCGAGATTGGATGTGGATATTGTCGGATTGCCAATAAGAAACGGAACGAAGGAGATATTCTCAGTGCCGAACTTCTTATAGACTATCGACAACAATCAATAAACGGTAGTAGAAACAAATACAATTGCAGTATATGCTTACTGTGATCACGCCAATACCATATATAAAGTACCCCTGGATTCCACCACATCGTTGGAATCAACAGACCTGGAAGTCCATACGGTTGGAATGGTATGCGCATGCCTGGCAAGTGACCAACAGCCTGGCCGGAGGAATACAACAGTCAAAGTGTGAAGACAGTTCAAATACAGCACAGCTTACTTGTAAACCGGAATAAAATTTCTTCACTCTCGACAGAGTGAATATGACTATTCCAGCAAGAACAACGGTCGAACGCATGACGGCGGTGACATAGTTGAGAAGAGATACGGTGGTGAAATGCTGGAAGAAACGTTCCCCTACTCCAGCCATCTCAGAGAGACCAGTATAACGTGAGTAGAGCAACCGGCGAAGTGATTAATGGCGTCTCTTGAAGAACCAAGGGGACGGTAGGCCGCAGTAAAGAATCAAAGATCAAGCTTGAGACTTATTATCATTCTTCCCACTGCAATGAGAAGCCTGACATTGTTCCTGTCAAACATTGCTGGGTCGTACGCGAACAGTTGATGATAGGCGCTTGGCGGCCCTTAGCTTGTTAGACGCCAGTCAGCACATCCAGAGTACTAATCTAAGCATTTGAAGTTGGCCTATAGGTCTCCTTTTTGCCTTCCTGTTTCTGGATAGTCCGAGACAGAGGGGTCTCAATATGAACAGCACTATATTTTGGCACTGTCGCAAAAAACTACCTTTACTTTCTAGCCCTCCGATGAAATCTGAGGGGCACATCGTTGACGCCCATTGTCATCTCTACTTTCGCGTCCAAAATCCTCTTTTTCCATCCATCCACTGTTTCGCCTTCCCTCAGAAGAGGCTCGACACGCCAGTCTCGTAAAAGCATGGCGAGAAAACACACTGCTTCCGTAGTGGCGAACTTCTTGCCAATGCATGCACGTGGACCTTGATTTGGAGGTAATCGCATTAGCATTCCAATACTCACTTGAGACATTACAACTTACCTATGCTGAAAGCACTGAATGCCTCGGAGTCATTGGAGATCCCATACCATCGAGAAGGCTTGTATTTCTTGGGTTCCTCGAAGTAACGCGGGTTATATTCTGGGAATAAGTCAGCTAAAAATGGTCGGTTAAGTTAATATTTGCGGCGGTACTCACGAACGCCCACCATATCCACCAGGATCTATAAAATCAAGTTGGTTAAATGAGGACACGCAATCAAATAATTCGGACCTGGGTTCCCTTTAACACGGGTATGGTCGTACAGCCTTCTTCTCCAGGAGGATTAGGGATTTTCAGCATCGTGTCCTCCCCAGCTTCACGAATCATTATATAGGCAGGAGCTATGAAGAGAACAACTTCTAAAAAAAGTTCAGAACAAAAGTGGATTATGCTCACGAAACATGCGCAACGCTTCACAAAATACAGCTAGTACCTTGTCTAGCTTCGGGTAGTCATCAAAAACCTTGTCATATGCATTAGCTGCTTGATTCACATCCGGTAAGAACATCTCTTACGGCATCTCGATCCCACCCTACGACAGACAATATCTGCTCCATTACTTCGTCTTGGATATCAGGATTCACAGCAAGGGACCCAAGGGTAGCCGCGAGCGTTTGGGCAGTGGTTTCTAGGTGTCGATATTCTTAGTGTGTATGTTACGTAGCTGTAAATTAAGAGGAGTGCTATTACCATGTCCCGCGAACAACATCACAAATACATTCCCAATCTGACGATAACCGGCATTAAGCTAAAACTTTGGGCAAGGAAATGAAGACATACCAGCTCTCCGTCGTCCAACGGGAATTTTTGGGATTCATCCTCATTGGCCTTGACGAGTAAGGTGAAAATATCTCTTCCAAGGTCATCATATTCGTCCGCCTCCTTCCAAGTTTTCAACTCTGCTTTCTTCTCATTAATTCGGTCCTGCATGAATTTCATGACTTCGTTATGAGCCTTACGCAGAAGCCTTAACCTGTGACGGACAGGAATGGGATCAACAAGGGTAGCCTCGATAAATCCAGTCCATACAAACCTCGCGAAAGGTAGTTTCAAGACCCATTTAGGCGCGAAAATAGAGAGTTGAATAGATTCTGTCACAATAGTGAGCGCCTCATCGAAACTCATCCTTCCGTCTTTTGATTTGGGCGGTGTGGACCAGTTAAAAGGAAATCCGAATCCACATTTCCCGATTATCAGAAGAGCAAGCTTAGATCAGAGGATGATGAGTAGCTTTCATCATGAAGTGGATATTACTTACTTTAAAAGTATACTTCTGAAGAGAAGGTATGACAATCTCATCTTTGGTATTCCACCCTTCCACGTTCGCCATTTCGTGGTATGTATCCAAAGTTTGGTTCCATACCAGCTGATATCTAATAGAGGGATGTTAGTTATAACAGAATGACCTCCAATTTCCAGCCAGCTCACAAATCATTCGTAAAAGCAGGGCCTACGATGCGCCTATGCTTGCGCCAATCTTCTCCGTCGACAGATACAACATTCTGCCCATATAGACTATCCAGAAAGTAGAGTCAGCAGTAAAGAATCACTCGGACATACAGAAAACTCACCTTATACCATAACTAGCTGCCTTAGGTTTAATAAAGCCAGATTTACCACCACCAGGAGCAACTTGTCGAACTACATCAAGGTTAGAGGTACATATTGCCGGATTACCAAGAAGAAATGGGACTAGGGAAATTGTATCGCCTCCATACTTCTGGTAAACTTTGGAGAGGAATCAATAGTAGTAGAAAAAGTGGTTTCTGTACGCTTACTGTAATCACGCCAATACCATATGAAAAGTAGTCCGGGATTCCACCATACAGTTGGGAGTAACACGCCTGGAAGTCCATACGGCTGGAAAGGAATGCGCATGCCTGGCAAATGTCCAACGGCCTAAGCAGCAGGAATACATGCGTTAAAATAGTATGGCAGATCTTAAAGCGAGCACAACTTACTCGTAGACCAGAATAAAGCTTGTTTATCTTCGACAGAGTGAGAATAACCACCCCAGCGAGAAGAATGGTCGACGGGGTGGCAGCGGTAACATAGCTGGAAAGAGATGCTATAAAATAAGGCACGAAACGTTCCAGTATTCCAGACATTTCAGAGATCACTGGAACACCAGCGCGACGCGTGTAGATAAAGTGGAGAAGGATCTGTTCGTGTAAGTTGGCGTTCTTAAAGGCCAATGGAGTCTGTTTGAAGAGTCCAGAGGGTGATGAAAAAGATCTCAAGCTTTAGTTCCATTTCAATGGTTCTCCGCACCGACACATTAAGGGAAATCTAACCATCCCTGACCGGCTTATGAACGACTGATGATGGGCGCGATTGGTGCTCATCAGTTTTGTAGCAGTTGCTTCAGCCGTGGTGCCGCACTTATCGATAGAAAGAGGTAAATACGTCTATTTTGAACTTCATTGACGGCAGAGGCCTCATTCTGGATAACCTGAGGCAGGGCAGGAGAGCATGAGAGGCTGAACAATCGAAGAGTTGATACGAGTCAAACATATCCCGAGATCCCGGACGACAAGGGCTCTTAATAACGGCGTCCCTACTTCTAGGTGCTGCGCCTCACAAATCGCACGGGAACGTTCGTGATCGCAAGGGATATGAGGGCGGTCGCACGGAAGACCCTATCGCTCCACGCGTCCTCCGTCTCTCCGTCTTGAAGCAGAGGCTCGACTCGCCACTCCCTTAGAAGCATAGTGAGGAAACAAACGGCTTCAGTGGTGGCAAATTTTCGCCCGATGCACGAACGTGGACCTGCGTTGTACATTCCCAATTTAACCCCAGAAAAGAATTTCAGTAAAATTCACTCACCAACGCTAAAGGCAGTAAATATCTCGGAATCACTGGATTCGCCATACCATCGCGAGGGCTTGAATTTCTCGGGCTCATCAAAGTAGCGCGGGTTATATTCTTTAGGGAAGATCAGCAAAAATGTGAACAGAAGATGTAAGACCATATTTACGAATGCCAATCATGTCTACCATTACCTACAGCCCACAGAGATAAGTCTTGGGAAGAGTGAACTGCACAGAATATATCTTACCCTTACTCCCTTCTGAATAGGGACAGTCGTGCTCCCTTCTTCACCTAGTGGATTGGGAACATTCAGCACGGTGTCCTTGGTAGCTTCACGAAGCATAACATATGCGGTCGCTGCGCACATTATCAGCAACTGACGGCTTCGCGGAAGTTAAACACTCACGATAAAGGCGCAGGGCTTCGTAGAAGACGGCCAAAACTTTGTCAAGTTTAGAGTAGTCACTGAAGGTCTGTTTGTTACATTGAAAAATGGGTATATGTGCAGTAGAAGATGACTGACGGGATCGCGGTCCGGCCCAACGACGTCTAGAATCTGTTGTAGAACCTCGTCTTGATTGTCCTGGTGGGTGGCAAGGTAAGCCAGTGTTACAGCAAGGGTATTGGCAGTTGTCTCTGAGCAGATGTTGTAAGCGCTATGTCAGTGAATTGCACTAAAACAAAAGATAAAGGGTGCCTTACCGTGTCCTGCAAGCAACATAATAAACACATTCCCGACCTGAAAGGCGCCATTTGTAAGTACTTCCTGCACCCTCTCAAACTGCAAAAACCGAAGCATACCAGTTCGTCATCACTCAGCTTGTACTTCGCCTCCTCTTCCTCCTCGTTCGCATTCACCAACAACGTAAACACGTCGGCGCCCCTTTCAGCCTCGAATCCCTCCTTCCCGCCTCCGCTAATATAGTCTTCCCTTTTCGCCGCCACCTGTCCCTGCATAAACTCCCGCATCTCTGCATCTGCCGCGCGCACTTGCCTGAACTTTGGGAACGGTAGAGAGAGAACCCATTTCGGCATGAAGGAAAGCACCAATGTCGCGTCCATTAGGATACGGATGGATTCTTGGAAAGTCATCTTGGCGCCTGGGGCCTTTGGGGGTGCAGACCAGTCGAAGGAGAAGCCAAAACCGCACTTTCCGATGACCAATAGAGCAAGCTATAAAGAATAAGTTTGGTACATATTAAAGTGAATCACGTCAGTATACCTTGAAAGTCAAAGTCTGGACTGAAGAGACGTCAACAGAACCCTTATCACCCCATTTCTCCACTGAAATCATTTCGTGGTAGATGTTGAGTGTTTCTGCCCAGACATTTTCGTATCTTTGTAATGATTTAGCTGAGTGTCTATTCAGCCGACGAATATGACGTACAGATTGTTGTTAAACGCCGGGCCCAAAATGCGCCTGTGCTTCCTCCATACGTCGCCTTGCGCAGTAAGAAGATTAGTTCCCCAGTCTCTACCAACGCCAGTGTTCAATAAAAACAGAGAATAAGCTGAAGACAAAATGACTTACCCAAGCGAGCCTGTTTCTTTGATATAATCAAACTTCGGCCCCATGCCCACCACCTGGCGACAAACATCCAAATTCGAGCTGAAAATCCCATTTTTACCGGAAATGAAGGGCACGACCGAGAAAGTATCGCTGTAATTCGGGAATTGCTTATAGACTTGTTTTCGTAAATCAGCTGGGAAAAATCATCCGGTCGATAACAAAGCAACTGACGATAATGCCTCCAAACCCAAATGAACTGTCCACCCGGGTTCCACCACGTTGTCGGAATTGCGCCACCGAAGAAGGAGAACGGCTCGAAGGGGACACGTAGTCCGTGCAAGTAGTTCACGGCCTAGTAAACCCTTCTGTCAGATTCCGACGCGATACATCGTACAGTCAAAGAAGCAACGCACTTTTAATCCCCTGGAGAACTTCTGTACCCGGGATATGACGACTATGAGGAATGCTGCAAAGATGATCTTCCAAACGCTCGTATCTCCTAGGAGAGGTAGCTGCATCTTCACGATTTTGCAAGGACTCCGAAAGGAACCTGTTTGTAAACAGAGTTGCGAAGGAGAGGGCGCGTCTTTCAAAAAACACCTGTCCAAGGGTGAGAGATGGGGAAGAGCAGAGGAACAGAATGGTGAAGAGCCAATTGCAAGGCCACATTCCTTATGTAAAGAAATTGTCCGACCCTTCCCTTACCCTTACAAGTGTTAGCAGCTTACTGATGGGGACTCGGATAGGCGCTATCTTGGCTATTGAATGTACAAGTAGCGCCAGGATATTAGAGTGTTTGGGGAGGTTTGAAGCGATAGTTGAATGTCGAGAGTTGACACATACGTCGAAATCTCGAAGCGTACCGGGATATCTACATGACACGTACCATCGCGTACGAAATTGGAATTGAGCATGGGTAGACCGTGGAGGACAACGAAGAGCAACACGACCTCGGGCGCGATCAACATTGTCGATCGCCAGTCCGGCTTACGGCTGCGCGCCGGGCGGCGTCGGCGGTAAGCACCTCCCGTTTCAGCTTGGCAGGTCCTGCCAATCACTATCAATCGTCTATCACCACCTTGTGTCTGCGCCCGCTGCGCTGCACTTCCCAACAGTCTCAGAAATTCAAATAAAATGCAACCGAATCTTGCGACTTTCAGTTGTCGCGATATCCTACGGTTGCGACGCCTGGGCTGATTTACGCGCGACAGCGACCACAGTAATCTTCAAGCGACCGTCATCGACTATCGAGGTTCAAACATTCTACTGACAACCACACGTGCCGTGTTGGAGTCCTGCTGGTGTTTCTGAGATGGCTGGACTACTGAAACATTTCTTGCATCGTTTCGGGGTATCTCTTCCCAGCCATGTTACTATCGCCATCCCGTCGACCGTTTTCTTCGCTGGGATAATCGTTTTCACAATCTCGAGGGTACAGAAGCTCTATTCCGGTCTACGAGTGAGCCATGTTCTCTACAGGAATTTTCCATGACTTTGATATTTACGTTTCTTCTGTTCAGGCCGTTGGTCATTTGCCAGGGATGCTCGTACCATTCCAACCGATGGGTCTCCCGGGGGTGGTTATACCGACGACGTGGTGGAATCCAGGAGTGCTTTTTATATGGCACTGGCGTGATTACAGTAAGTGTACATCGTAATTTACCGTTTTTAATCACTAATTTCCGTCCCTAGTCTATAAGAAGTTCCACGGCGAGACCATTTCTATAGTCCCATTTCTCATCGGCAAACCGTCGATATATACATCCAATCTTGATGTGGTTCGGCAAGTTACTTCTGTTGGTAAATATGGCTTTATTAAACCAAAGGAAGCCAGTCGTGGTCTGGAGTAGGTTTCTCCTTTGCGTGAGGAAGTCTTACATCGCTGATATTTCTCCTTACAGTCTCTACGGGGAGAACCTTGTCTCCGTCGATGCAGAAGAGTGGCGAAAATATAGGCGTATCGCAGGTCCTGCTTTTACGAATGATCTGTGAGCAAGCTGTTCAGATAAAGACAAATTTACTATAGCTGACATCTTTCCGTCAGATACCATCTTGTATGGAGCGAGACTGTGAATGTGTACCACGAGATGCTCAATATGGAAGGCTGGAACAAGACAAACGAGAACATTGTGCCTGTTATTCAAAAGTATACTGATAAAGTTAGTAACGTTCATTTCGTCGACAGCCATTCCTCATCTTCTGTCCCCAGCTTGCCCTTCTGATAATCGCCAAATGTGGCTTTGGATTTCCGTTCACCTGGTCCACGCCACCCAAATCAAATGATGGGAGCATGTCCTTCGACGAGGCGCTCACTATTGTAGCAGAGCCCACCAACCTTGCTCTTGCTGTTTTTGCGCCAAAGTGGATACTTAAACTACCTTTTGCGAGGTCTGCTCACGAATTAAATCTGTTACACTGTCGTTGTTAACTTCCAGTATCATTATTGCTACAGGTTAAAGGTTCTTCGCAAGGCGCATAGCGAACTTGTCAAATTCATGCAGGAAAAGATCACTGAGAAGAAGGCGGAGGTGAGAACTCGGAAGGAGATGCAGGAGTACGATGATCTTGGTCGGGATATTTTCACTTTACTCGTCAAGGCCAATGAGGAGGAATCACAGAAATTCCCGCTCGATGACCAAGAACTTGTGCGTCCTCTTCCCCGACCAATGTCTGTTCAATACTGACTGATTTCAGATTGGCAATGTGTTCATTATGATGTTTGCAGGACATGGTAGTATCCGTTTTGCTTTATTGGCTATGGACGTGGACTAAGATGGTCACCGCCAGAAACTACCGGTCAAGCGCTTGCGACTGCTCTGGGATTTCTTTCTATCAATCCCGACGTTCAAGATGAAGTGATAGAGCAGATCATGTCCGTTGTAGGACGAGATCACGACCCTGTAAGAGCTGCTCTTGTTCTGTGTGACCCACAGCTATCAGTATTCAAATTATTTTAATTATAAGGGTTTCGAGGATTACGCGAAGCTGGACAAAGTGCTCGCTGCGTTCTACGAAGCGTTGCGGATGTTCCGTGAGTATAGTCTATGTTTCATTCGAATTTGCCTCTTATTTGTTATCTACTTAGCTCCTGCCTTTGTTATGACACGTGAGGCTGGGGAGGACACGGCCTTGAACATTCCCAATCCCGTTGGTCAAGAAGGCAGCACGACCATACCTGTGCTGAAAGGGACCCAAGTTAGCATCAGTTTATTGCGCGCTGTCATTAGCTGACTCGAATTTACAGATAATGGTGGATATGATCGGCGTCCGTGAGTGCCATTGCATGCAATTAAACTAATGATTTGCTGAATCATTCTCAGAGTATAACTCTCGCTATCTCAACGAGCCCGAGCAATACAAACCTTCTCGATGGTATGGGAGCTCTAACGACGCCGAGGCATTCACTGCTTTCAGCATAGGTAGGCTATGAACGATGTTTTAGTGAATAACGGAATGCTGATGTTATAATGAAGGTCCACGCGCATGCATTGGCAGGAAATTCGCCACAACCGAGGCAGTGTGTTTCCTGACCATGCTCTTGCGGGATTGGCGTATTGAGCCACTTCTTCAAGATGGCGAAACGGCGGATGCTTGGAGCAAGAGAGTTTTGGATGCGAAAGTCGAGATGACACTGGGAGTGAATGATGTGCCTCTCAGGTTTCATCGGAGGGCGAGGAATTGAATGTGGTTTCGAGTCTTATCACAGTCACCATTTACAGAATATATTACTCGCATTATCACCTATCTTTTGACTACATCGTATCAATGTGCATTAGGGTTAGTATAATGGATCTGCAATCCATCTTTACCCGAATGCTGAGACTCAGTAGCGTCGACGAACCACACAAAAGAGAAATCAATATAAAAACAACAGATAGCGAAGTGACAGGGGAGAAGCAACAACTACCCTCATCTCCACCTTACGTCGCCTTCGCGCCTCCCCAAGCCACTCTCTGTCCCCCGCTTCTCTGGCCCTTGTTCTGTATTTCACCGCCTGACGGGGCCGAAGGACCGGAAGACCCTGTGGACGTCTTCGGGACGGGCAGAGGCGCATTCCTGAGGTCGTCGAAGATCTTCTGTGTCCGCTCAGTGTTCTTGATGAACCACCCGGCATAGCGGCGGCCGACAGTCGATTCAGCGATGTGTACCATGTTCTGAGAAAGAAATAAAGTTAGGGGGAGCACACAGCAAGGAAGATATGTATGTGCCACATACCTCGTCAATGACAAAGTTGAGGTCGCTCGTCGTGATCATCTGCCCATCGAGGAGTCCGCCCGCGTCCGTACCCGGCACGCGACTGATGCTCCTGCTCGCCTGCTTCATCGCCATGAGCTCCTGCACCATGTCCTCCTCATCCGCGTCGAGGAAGTTCGCGAGCTTCTTCGCGTCGAGGCTCGTGTAAAGTTTGAGGAAGCTGCGCAGCGTGGGCACGGTGCCGACTGCGATAACGTCCTGTAGGAAGAGGTTGAGGTGGCGATGCGTCGCGTCGGTCTGTGTGGGGGAGGGCGGGGGCACGTCGGAGGAGGGGGAGGAGGGGGAGAGGAGGGCGGCGAGCGCGCTGGGGTCATCGTACGGTGGGGGATTGGCAGTGATGAATTTGGGGCAGGCGTAGAGGAAAAGTTCTTCGAAGGCGGGGAGGGCTTCCTCACTTTGGAAAGAAGAGATATAAGACAGTTTTCGAAAAGGCCAAAAGGAAACAACTGACCCTCCACGTGCCATTTTGGCAAACTGCTCGCCATATCGCTCCTTTGCGATATTGGCGATGTTGTCGTCCAGTCTGCTTGGCGAAAGAGCGTTGCACATCGCGAACAGGGCGTACATCCGGTCCGCCGTCTTGCTGATCTGCACGAACACGAGAATGCATTAGTTATCTGAAGATGATAAATATGCGGGCTAGCGCACCTGGTCATATTGGTAGCTCCTGGTGTGATACTGCCTCATGCGCATAATGAAGTTCAGGATGGTCACGAATGTGCGGATGGCGTCAGGATACCGTCTGAGCATGATGTAGCAGAAGCCGACGTAGTAGTAGGTAGTGACATGGCATGCTGTCACGCGGGTGAAGGGCGACTTTTGGTTGAGTTCGACGTTCTCCATAACTTTGAGCCCAAGCGTGTAGTCACCAAGGAGAACATGGACGCGCAGGAGACCGATGATGCTGAAGTAGCCGAGCATGCGGTAGAGGGGGCGTTGACCGTACTCGCCGGCGATCTCGCTGCATTTGGTGGTTAGAACCTAGTCGCTCGTATCTGATGAGACAACCTACGCGATCTCCTCGGGTGATTTTCCTTCCCGTTGCGCAACAATGTACTCATTGACTCTTGATTTTTGCATCAGAGAGTAGAGGACGTTGAGCACGCTGTACGAGCTCCACACCTATAGAAAAAAGTTCAGCGCAAGCAATTCGACAGCTGAAATTCAAACTTACAGGACCGCCGTCTGCCAGCATCATGAGCTCATCGTCCGTTTTTGACTTGACCTTTGACCGCCAAGAGCAGAAATTTTGGTATTGGTAGATGAATTCGTCAATGATGTCCCAGAGCCACTGTTCGGGCAACTCAAGCTGGACAGGACCCTCGGAGTCTGCAAACAAGGTGAACGGAGGTCCATGAGGACAGTGAAATGGAACTGACTGAGGAGATAGTTGAACAGTTCGCAGCTATTTTCGTAAGAGTGGAAGCGGTCGTCGATATTGGGTTGGAGGCGGGAGTAAACATGACGATAGTAGAGTTCGCGATAGAGGATAAGGAAGATGGGGTCTTCCGAGAAAAGCAGTTAGAAGATATTGGGCGAAAGAGATGGCAGACTCACCATCGTTAACCAACGGCGCAATGATCTCAGCCTCAGGCCACTCAGTCTTCGAGTAGAATTTTTCAGTGTATTTGTTCCATCCACTCTCATATGCGACGGTGATCTCTGCGAGGTTATTGTCGAGGACGGCTTGATGGAAGTGGACGATGAACTGGGTATCTGGCTAAGCAGGTGCGGTGCAAGACACGCAAGATCACTTACGCCTTTGACTACGTCGGGGATCTGCGAAAAGGCAGCCTGCTGCGCCATATGCTGTTGCATGGCGAGTAGAGTGGACTCATCGATCTGCGGCTGCTGCATGTGCGCTGAAGAAATGCTCAATGCTCGAACAAAGATTCAGAACGAGCGTGCGCACCATCCTCGTAGTGTCCGTTTTGCGGATAGTTTCCGATGGCGAGGGAGAGGTCGCCATCCTCGTCGATCTCAGCCTCAGCTGCCCAGAGAGGAACGCGTTGTTGAGACATTTTTTGTGCTTTTAGCCGGCAGCGTTGACGGTGTCGACAA
Organism: Nidula niveotomentosa; assembly: GCA_036937135.1. Lineage (NCBI taxonomy): Eukaryota > Fungi > Basidiomycota > Agaricomycetes > Agaricales > Nidulariaceae > Nidula > Nidula niveotomentosa. The sequence continues at coordinate 48,373 of JASFDE010000036.1, forward strand.
GAGAAATTTGTGTTCACCGGCAACTTCCGGTTTCGTCACGCCGTTCGCCCGGCACGCACGTCCGTCTTCATTCTCGACCGTCACTCAATCGTTCTACATATTCATCCTTCATGGCAGAACGCTCCAGGTTAACTCATACTGCGCATTTAGAAGGAGCTCGCAAGTTTCATTGAAATAGCACCCTTGCCGAGGACCGAGGCTTGAGCTCCCTGCGCGCTTTCTATCCCCACTGAGCTGCACTGGAGATCGCGTTAGAAGCTACTTGCTTCAAAGAGTTTATGTACTTTGCACGCACATTAATAGAGCTTACCGCTGCGAAATCCCAGTATTTACTTCGTATAGAGCTTGATTGTCGCAGGATCTTCCCCTTGTGATTGCTCATCCGTCGCTGGTGGGTATTTTTATTATCATCATTTTCGATCGATGCTCATGCTCTACCCATTTATTTAACGGTGACTATCTGGTGGCTGAAATGCATGCTCTTCTCTACAAGCTCTATCCCCGTATCGCTTAATTGTCTAATGCTGTGCACCTATCCAGTTCACCGAGTCAAGTGCAGCAGACAGTACGACCGCTCTATCCTACCTGGTGAACAAAGTACGACCCATTCACTGGACCTATCGTCCGTGCGCTATTACTCTCCGACTTCGATATGCTTTATCCTTTTCCTTTTTTCGCGGGGACACTGTATTGGTACGATCCGAGGCGTTGTGCACTGCCTAACTACAGTTGTTTGCGGGGTATCACGCAGCGTAAAGCAAAACGCGACTGAACCTTTTTCACTGCTCAGTGCTGAGTAGTTCTTTCGCATACTATATGTGTCCTTCGCGGATCAATAGCTGCTCGCATGGCTCTTTTTCCGGGGGTCGTGGTGCTCCGATGGTTCTTCTTTTTGCGCCAATGTGGTGCCGAAGTTAATCTGCAAGTGCAAGCCTGGTTGTTCACTTTGTGCTGGATCAGCCTACCCGGCGACGTCGGGGATCCCTCAGAGCTCCATAACATCGGTTTAATTCGAAGATTACAGCCTCTTCAATAATGAGGGTAAAGTGGTGGATACTCACATTTATCTTCTCACTCCCGCTCTCGATCGATCTACCTAGGAGCCACTAAGTCCCCAACACCTATCACAGCCTAGTTTTTTGATCCAGTGACCTTGAGAAGCTAAACGGCACGCTACTTTATCTCCCCACTAGCCTGTGGATGATCCTACTTTCGACGACATTGAAGCTCCCAATTATACTTTTCACAGCCACTTTCGCCACTTCCGTGATCAAGTGACCCAGGGAAGTTAAACTCTGACAACCTGTAGGCTCGCGTTCTCTCCACTTCGCCCCCAGTTGCCAGTTTGTTCCACCTCGACTACGACACAAGGGAGCTTGAAGCTCCCCATTACACTTTCATGCCATCTTCCTTCCGTGATCAAGTGACTCTGGGAAGTATTGGAATTATCCTCGCTCGGACTCTGATCGTGTCCCTGAAGCCTACAGTTGTGTTAGTGCGACCGGGAGAACTGTTTCACTCACTTGCTTATCCTTAACCTCCGTGGTCCCGCCCTGCATTCATCTTTCCCGTCGGGTTCTTTGTTTTCTTGATACCACACGGACAGGACCTTCTCGTTCTTGATGTGGACGGTCAAGCCTTGCGTTCTTCGATTCTTGAAGCGCGGCTATCCTCGTCTAGTACATGCGAACGAGCTCGAATCTCACAAAAAAGGTTGATTCCGGTCCCGTTTCTTCTCATGCTATGCCGCCATATCGTCCTGCAAAGTATGGGCGGTGAGATACATGAACGGCATGCCGTGATTCTCCCAGTACGCACCATGGTCTGATAATAGTCCCGTGCTGTATTGATGCGTTCTTCTGCATAAATAGCCTTTTACGACATCGAGATGGCGTTCGCAGTCGGTTTGTTCAATTTTTGCGATTTTGGGGTCCTCGCTCGGCGGCAGTCGTAAATAATTGTTCACCAAGTTAACTCCACGCCCGGACACTACCGTTGCTGTGCAGCGTGTGGACCAACACTTGAGCGTATCGTCTATGACGTCGCGTTATCGTATTCAGGGTTCGCTAGAGACCAGTATCATTTTTGTTGTGATTAAAAAACTGTCTCGGACAATATGTTTATGCGATATGCGAGTGCTAGTGTACCCACTGACGACGTCATAACATAAAGCTCGCCTGCCAACCTGGAAGATTCCTACCCTCAACCTCCACGTAGGGGCGTTTGCAAATTCAGAAATCATGTCAAACGCATTTTTTGTGCCCTTTTCGAATGCATATACGACACGTGGGGCAACGGCATTAGAAGCATACATATTACGACTATCCTCAAGTGCAGGATAACCAAGCTTCATCTGCCAACCGTATCCAGGCTCTCAGATGAACTGACAGGACGTTCGTCATAATTACACGTATTCTCCACTCTAAAGGAATGGAAAGCTGCGAGATATACGATGTACGACAATGCAATTGAAGAAGGTATATGTAACAACGGGTACAGGTATAACGTGTTTTGGCTGCGTGTAGTGGTCAAGGTATGGTATTATAAAGAAAGTTTTCTACAGCGCAAGTAAATGAAGGGAAGGGACACCGTTATCAAAAACCATGATCCTAGCGTGAAAAGTCCTAACTTGAATGTCTAGCGATAACAATTGTGTATAACGTAGAAAAAGTCATGCAGTGTCAAATCGTATATAAATACTGTACCATGATGTACGTGATGGTAACGTGTCCAAGAGTTGCAAACCAGTCCGTGAGACATGTCCATTAATACGAGAACACCATGAGCCATGGGTTCAATACGATCTGTAAGATGCAGGCGTGAGTTGGAGCGGAGAAGCTGAGAAACTAATATCCTTACCGGGAACAAGATATGGCACCCAACGTTGAGCCTATCAGAAAAAAGAGTCATAAATTAGCAATAGCAGCGGCGTTGACAGCTGGATATTGCTTACGCCAGAGGGAAGATCACAGCCCAGGCTGTTCCGTCAACTCGCCATATTAATGGCACGAGCGACGTGCTGCAAATGACCATGCCGGCAATAATGATGATCGACACCAACAAAGGGAACCAGAATCTGTTGGGCGAAAGTTCCAAGAGAAGATCGAATTTTCATTAGTATACATGAAGACGACGCTAATTAGCGGGGTTCGACGTGCCTTTTGAAGATTTTCGGTATTTCCTTGAAGAAATTTGAACGCTGCACTTCTTTGACGGTGGCGGACCACTGGATGTTGTATGAGAAGAGATGGGCGAACAACGCTTGCGTCAACGGGATCGATAAACCACCGAAGAAAAAGAAGCTGGAAACGGCGTGATGTGAGATGAGAAATGCGGATCGCTCCGAAATTGGCTAAGAGAAAATGCTTACAAGAACGGGATCCACATCAAGTTCTCCAAGAGGGCCGACAGCTGTGAGGACAACACGGTTAATCTAATGTGAAGGGGTGGACGGGGGTCTGGGGTGACATACCAAAGCCTTATTCCCGAGGCGATATTCCAGGAGAGTATAGCCGATAGTGCCAGATCCCCAGAAAACGACGGTGGTCGCGAGCCAAATTTCGAAACTGTGCATGAAGTAGCCGTCGACCGGGAATTGGAAGCCGAGCAGGACGTAGTTGATAAGAGAGATAGTGATAGAGCCCGCAATGCCATCTAATCGGGAAGGCAGAGTTAGAAAGCTTGGGCGACGGTAAAACAGGAGGGGTAGGGCTACGTACAATACGAGAACATGTCTGGTGGCGATGGGCACAGAATTAGCAACGAGAGGGCGATACGATAGGGCTGATAACTTACATGCCAACATCGAAATCTTGTAATGCATCGGCGCCCTTGACCACAGGAATCGGTGAATTTGGTGAGCGATAGGACCTTTGCGCCACCACTGCACCAAGGGGTTGAACAGCAACCTAAATGACGGAGCCGCTGTCACCAAGCAGCCTCGCAGGAAAGCCGGCAGAGAGGGACTTACTCGTTACATCCATAAGCATACTTTTGCCAGCGATTAAGCTCGTCGTCGACACTGAGCGAAACACCTTCCTTGAAGGCGCCCTTGGAGTACGTTGCCCATCGGATAATATAGCCCTTGAGGAGAAGACGCAGGGCCATGTCGAAATCCTCCGATACGTTGGATTCGGACCAGATCTTCGATTTGCCGTCAGCCGGGTCGATAAACGCCGCGTCTTGGATGGCCCGCCAGCGCAAGAACGCGTTGTGTCCCATGAACGGAGCCACTTCGCCGTTGGCACATGCTGTAAGAGGTGTATTTAGGGATGATGACAGGACAGAAAGGGGCAGTAAGACTTACATATCGAAATACACCTATTGATACGGCGGGTGAAGTAAGCAATCCCGTTTTCGAAGTAGTGGTGCGCGACCTGCATAACATCTGAAGATACATACATCAGCTTGCAGTAAAAATAGAATGGGCGAAAAGAAACTTACCGGACTCGTGTTGGATAATAGCGACCGTCGGGCACTCGCGCATCTCGCGCGCCGCATCTCTCAAACAGTCCTCAGGAACAACGGTATCCGAATCGACAATGAGCACGATCTCTCCGATACGCGTCGCACGGCCATTAGCAGCCCACGGCCTGAAGAGTCTGCCGCTTTCCTCCCACACTTCCTCGATGGCCATGCCGAGCGCTTTCTCCTCGAGATCCTCCTCGCTTGCGAAGCCCATGGCTGCGGGGCCTGTGGCACTGTTCGCGTTCGCCGTGCCCCAGACGACGCTCTCATCGCCCTCGCGGTTCTGGTACTGCATGCCGTACTGCGTCGGCCCGTTGCCGTTAGACCCGCCGCCGGTGTGGTTGGAGCTTCCGCCGTGCGCGTGAGAGGACATAGAGCTACGAATCGCGGTGGTGTTGGCGCCTTGGGAGGCGGCGTTGGCGAGGAGGTTTTCGAGGTGCTTTTCAGCTTTCAGGGAGAGCGCAAGGCCTGCAGAGGAGCGTTAGTTAAAAATAAAAAATAGTTGCAGTGAGACGAATGTACCGTAGTTCATGTTGGAAGCCTTCTTGAATCGTCCAGCACGCTTGAACCCATCGGCCGAGCCATCATGCTTTGGTCGGGCGACCCACCCAATATTATGGTTGGCATAGTACGCCAGACGCTCATCGCGGTCGGGGGCTGGGAGGATGCGCAGGCCGTCGTCGTTGATGAAAATGGTGGACGTGCCGCCCTGGCGTGCGTACGTTTGCATGGCCTTCTTAAGGGACTCGATGGACGGCGCGAGGACGGTCTCGAGGCTCTCCTTGTACACGGGCATCTGGATCGTGATGTGGGGCAGATTGTTGTCGACCTCCTTGTTCGGGCGCGGCTTGATGGCAGAGTAGAACTTGGAGTTTTCGTGGAAGTGCGCGATGGGGCCGATGGACATGGTGATGTTTTGCACGATCTGGAGAGCGAAGAAGAGGGAGACGCAAAAGAGCAGCGGGGCAACGGCAAGGAGGGCAAAGCGGATGAAGGAGCCGTCGAGAGACCATTCTTGCAAGATGGTCTTGACACCGTTGCCTACGAAGACTGCAGTGCCGCGTCAGCAACTTCGTAAAAAAAAAAATGAAGGAAAGGGACACACAAAACGCCAGCCCCATTGCGAGCCCATTGTAAATCGGGGAATACAGTTTCGCCTTCCTCGGCTCCACCTGCCCCTCAACCTCGCCCAAATCGCTCTGCACAACGCCCACCTTCTTCCCATACCAATTTCTCTTCACCCTCACCCTCCTCTTCCCCTTCTCATTGAGGCCCTCCTCGCCCCCAATGGCAAGCTTCTCCTTCTCGCCCTGCTCGTCGTCCTCGATGCGCCCCTGCTCGCCGTACATCCCACGCCCGATGACGGATCCCGACGCGGAGCTGATGGCAGCGTTTGGGCGGAGGTGGATGCCGCCCTCAGAGGAGGCGCCGTCGTTCACGGACGCGGCGGTGGAGGTAGCGGTGAGCGTAGAGGGCACGCCCGGGCGCGAACGCCAGAGGAGCTTGATGAGCCGCTCTTCGAAGTCGCTGCACATGGGGACGATGCGGTCGAGGGATTCGGACCAGATCACCATTACGCGCTCATCGCGCTGTGGGGAGACGTTAGTTATTGAGATAAGGACAAGGGAAGAGGGGACGCACGATGAAGGCGGCGCACTGTTCCCTGTCAGCCTGGGGCAGCGCGAGCATGGTGTCGAGAATCTGGATACGCGTGTTGGAGTCGACATAGATGCTCTTTTCTTCCGGCCCACTGTCGTCGAAAGCCAGGGAAAAGTTGAATTGCGCGTCGCGTCAAGGGGATCACGTGCAGAGAATAAATGATTGAAGGAGAATATGTGGGAGAGGAGGTCAGTATTACATAATTAAAGAAAATGGAACAAGGGGGCGAAGAGGCGAAAAACAAATAGGAGCAAGCAACGAATGAAGGGCAATTTGAAAGAGCTGTCGTTGCTGAGGGACGGTCGTCGACAGCAAGAATGAACGTGCCCGCACCGCAATTCCGGCCATCCATTGTAGATACCGAAATTCGAAACGAAACGCAGCGACCCAGACGGTGTTTCCTTGAGGAGGAAAGGAGGACCTCCCCAAGCCCCGTGTGGCACGGTGACCGAAGCCGCCCCGCTAGCTCAATGAGCAAGAGGAGCCCGAGGGCGATTGGCTTGGAAGCCCCTGAGCGATAACGGGTGCATTGCGTTAGAAGGCCCAGATGCCGCTACGAACACGGGGTGATTACGCGACGAGGCACAGCCGTGCGGTGAAGAAGCGAACGGAAGTAAAGGGTTTGGTTTGGGATTTGATTCCGTCTCCCCGAGTGAGATGCGAGAAACGGGAATACAAAGACCGCAAAGAGTGCGCGGAATACAAAGACCACCCTGGGAGCGGCTTGTTTGCTGTGTTCGGCCGCTCCGTGAGTGGGTAATGTGATCAGTGATGGGAGGCTCGGAATAAGACGCGCTAGCTCCGGGGGGCCGGCGGGAGGCGCGTCGTCGGGGTGGCGCAGCAGTCTCACGGCGGGGATTTGCGCACGAAGATAACGCGTAGGGGGGTTGGATACTGGGGTGAGAAGGTGGTGGGGGCGTGGGAAGGAACGTGGAAGCGCAGAAGCTGGCCATGGAAGGCGGGGTGTAGATCATTGTGCAGTGCGGGGAATGGAATACGGAGAGAAATGAAGAGAGAAATGGAATAGAAGAGGGAAGACGGAATATGAAGACGGAATGACGGATAAAATGGGCGGCTTACACTTCTGCGAGGGCAGCATGGACGGCTGCGCTCCTGACTTTGACGGCAACGACGGGGTTGAGGGCGGAGACGGCCGTCTCGAAGGGCTCGAGGCTCGCGTTCTCGTAGGGGAAGACGCGGAATTCGGCTGCGCCAGCTGGGGGAGGGGGTGAGTGGGGTGGAGTGGGAGGAGGCAAGGGGGAGGCGTACCATCGGAGACTCTGAGGGCGACACCGGAGGAAATGTTCTCTTCGTTGGGGCGGAACCAGGCGTCGCCCTGGGTCTGGCGGAAGAGCCAGTGGAGGAGGGCGTCGTTGCGGTCGTAGTCCATGGCGGGGGCTGGGGGGAAGGAGGGCATGAGGCGGGTGCACGGCAGGTGATATACGACAAGACTCACAGTGGCTACTGCCTGGTGGTGGTGGTGGAGAGAAGACGGACCAAATAGAGACACAAAGAAAGAAAGGACTCGGAGGGAGGAGTGCTCAATTTCAGGACTTTTGGCCGTTTGTCCTATTTTCTGCGCGTCGAGATGAGATTGATTGAGCAAATCTCAGATGGGTCCGATCACATCACTGCGGTGTCTGGGGTCTGCACTGCTCGCTTCTGATAAGCCACTGGCCCAGTTGCCACGTTCAGCGATGTGACATCATCGAGCGTGTCATTGGAGCGTCACTCCAGGTGGTTTGTGAAATCAGGAAAACATACGCACGCGCGAGCCAGCTGGCGCGGCAGTGGGCGCAGGGATGCGTACGAGGGGTCCGGCGTCCGTCCTCCGCGTCGTCCTCCATCCCCTCTTCCGCTGCGGCGAAGAGTCATTGAGCAGAAGAAATGCACATGCGACGGCGTGGATCACATCGAGGCGGTAAATTAAATCGTGCAGTAGTAGCCTGTCGGTGCCTGGTAGCCGAGAGAGCACACAGGGTCCACCCCAATGCGGCGGGTATCCGGGTATCAGCCGAAAAAGGAAGTCGCACCGAATCTCAGGAGGAGCAGACGATAACAACGAGAATGTAAAAAGACAACGTGCAATTCTTCTCTGCCCTCCCACTTGCCATGGCGTATCCCCGACGCACCAGCGACCCCCGCAGGACCAGCGGCTCCTACCACCCCCGTGCGTCGAGCTCAGAGGAGGACTCGCCCAGCCTTGCGCCCCCGCGGCCCTTCTTCCTGGGGGGCAGCGCAGACCGCGGCTCGTGGTCCTCGTCCCAGGACACCTCCCTCGACCCGGCCTCTGACTCCGACAGGGAGCAGACCCCGCCGTCCATTCCTGCCCGTGTGCCCCCGCGGTCCACGACGGTGCCCGTCCCGCGCGCGTCCCCCGGCCGCCCCCACCGCACGCACCACCGCCGCCCCTCGTCCATGGCCAACCCCCCCGCGTCGCCTATTGCTGCGGCCGTGGCTACCAACGGCTACGCCCAGGTCGACGCCCCCGAGTCCACGGCGTCCCACTCCGACGCTGGGCACGCCTGGACGCCTGATGCCCTCTACCAGGACGCCCCCATCCCGTCCCCCACCACCCCCGGCCAGTCTGCGCTCCTCCATTCCCCCTCCCGCCCGCCCCCCTCTTCTTTCGCCTTCCCTTTCCAGGCATACCCCGGCAACCCGGACCCCGGCTTGGCCATCCCGGGCCTCTCCCGCCGCCGCTCGTCCCTCGAGTCCGTCCCCCAGGCGGGCTACCACCCGCTCTCCCCCTCCGGCTCGCTCACCGATCTCCGCAGGCCGTATCCCGCGTTTATGCAGGGAGGCGAATCCGGCTCGATCACGCCCCCGAGCGCCAGCTCGAACTCGCTGTATAAGAACTCGGCCGCGGCGAACATGATGTCCTCATCCCCGTCTGCGATTGCCCTTAACGATATGGGCCATGGGAACGCCGCCAACCTCCCGCGCAACTCCAGCACGCAGACCTTCCGTGCCCCGTTCCTCGCCCCCTCCAGCCGCCCGTCGTCCTCCATCTGGGCCCCGCCCTCGTACAACAATCTGCTCGTCAACGGCGGCGGCGCCGACTCTCCCAGCGCGTCCGTGGCGGCCCTCGGCTTCTCAGCCGCTCTCGGCAAGAAGGCGCCTCTGCCGTCCACGCGCCTCCCCGCGCCCCTCGACAAGAGCGAGAAGCCCTGGCTTTCTCAGCCCGAGCCCAGGGCTCGTCTGAGCTGGTGGTTGACCCTTTTCTGCATCTTCCTTGGCATCGCGGCGGCAGCCATTGTCTGCTGGACTGGCATCTCTGGCGTGCAGAAGCTCGACGAGAGCAATATGTGCTCCGTCCTCGATGAGAACTTTGACGGGGGCGACCTCGACGACTCGACATGGACCAAGGAAGTCCAGCTTGGCGGCTTCGGGTGGGTGCTCCTTCTTAAATCCTCTTTTTTTTTCTTTCTTCTAACCCGTGGCTGACAGAAACGGCGAATTCCAAATGGCAACCGACGACCCAACAAACATTTTCATCCAGAACTCGCAGCTGTACATCTACCCGACGCTCTCCTCCGACACCATCCAGAACATTCTCGACGGCGGGAACTATACCATCCCGAACTGCTCCACGCAGCAGACCAACGCGTCCGCTTGCTCTGCCAGCAGCTCCAGCTCCGCTGGCACCGTCATCAACCCCGTGCGCAGCGCACGCATCAACACCATGGGCAAGAAGAGCATGCGCTACGGCAAGGTCGAGGTCAAGGCCAAGCTCCCCCGCGGCGACTGGCTCTGGCCCGCAATTTGGATGCTTCCCCAGGACGAGACGTACGGCGCATGGCCCAGGTCTGGGGAGATCGACATTATGGAGGCACGCGGCAATGGGCCAGAGTACCCCGCGCAGGGATCGAACTTCGTGCGCTCGAGTCTGAATTATGGCCCGATGAGCAGCTTGATCAAGACGATCTTTGGGTGGCAGTCGACGAAACGCACGTCGTATGACCAGGACTTCCATGTGTATGGTATGGAGTGGGATGAGAAGTTTATGCGGTTTTATGTTGACTCGCGGATTCATGCAATGCTGGATTTGACGCTGACGGGGAAGAAGGACGGGTTCTGGGAGAGGGCTGGGTGCGTGCTTCGCTATTTTCTCTTCTCGCGGGTTTACTAACCCGCCCTTAAGATTCCCGCAGACGGCGCAGAATGGTTCGGCGCAGGTCGTGGTGCAGGACCCGTGGGGCGAAAAATCGGCGCCATTTGATCAATGTAAGTTCCCCATTTCCGAGATAACGCTCTTGCTGATCTCCGCCCAGCGTTCTACCTGATTATCGACCTCGCCGTCGGTGGCACCTCGGGATGGTTCCCCGATAACAAGGGCAACAAGCCGTGGTTTGACGGGTCTTTGAGTGCGTCTATTTATTTTCTCGCGAGAAATTATCTGATTTCCTTTACAGCTGCAATGCGCGACTTTGCGTTGGCCCAAAGTACATGGTCCGCCACATGGCCGTCGAACAAGGATGACCGCGCCTTTAGAATGTACGCCCCCTCCCATCCTTCTTTTTCTCAGGGTGCTGATTTTATCTCCAGCGACTCGGTGAAAATGTGGTCATCGTGCTAAGCTTTCGCAACGACTGGGACGAACGAACGGACACGACTGCTACACATAACATACAGACTCTCCTTCTTTACCGCTACACATATCACTCCGTACGCACACACGACTTTTTCTTTTATATTCCCTACTGCACGCACGCACATAAAATTGACCCCCGTTACGGACTGTTCGTTATCGGCTTGCCTTCGTGCATCCTTGTTACGCCGATCGTTGCATGTACACGCATTTTCCCTTGTTTCTTTTTCCCCCTTGCTCAGACATCATTATCATTTATTGGACATTGATGATACTACAAACTAGACTCCTCACCCCTGTCCTCCCATTAATATTTCATGCACAACGCACGCTCGTTTATTGTGACGCCTATATACGAGTAGCATACCCCTTGTTGACTTTTTTCATAAGTTACATTTTAGTTCAGCTAGTACTATACCACGTTATGTTGTTTTGTGAATCTGTGCAACCAATGTTAAATCTACGACAACTTGCGAGGCCCATGAGGAGGCCGGACCTATCTGTCATGATTAACGTTGGGCTGGGATATGCCGGGCGGTGTTAACGAAACACTTCTCCTTCAACGTCCCGTATCGCATTCAGTCTGGAAACAAGCTGGTGAATTTGGCAGCATGGGAATTTGTACGGCACTTCTTAGGAACGGGAATTCCAGCAGATTCCAGTCAATTCGTGTGACAACAAAAAATCGCCGGGTTATAGATAACCCCCACATAACAAAGGGATGGATGTGGACTATCTATTCGAAAATACCTGAAACGAGGTCCCGCTTCCGTCAGTGGCTGAGTAAAGAGGTATGTCTGCAATCCGTGGAGATCACTGCGGTCGCCAGGTGAAAGTTACCCGTAGATTGTTGAAAAAGCCTCCGGGGGTGCATGTGCGAATGGAGACGGGGACATCCCAAGTGCAGGTATTTGGGCAACTCGGCGTTCCAGGAAAACGAAGCTGGAATCCATAATGAGGAACGTTTTGTGGTGAGAGAGTTCACCAAAGCCTAGGCGTTGTCGAAGACGATCGCGTTGTGGCGCCGAGAATGGTAGGCACTTTCGTAAGTTAACACCTTGCAGAACGTGGGCTGCCTAGGGACGCGAGGCGCATACGAAGTTCGTATCATTCCAAGAAGAGTGGGTCTCCGGGGGTCGCAGGCGTGCTATCTCTCGCAGATAAGTCGTGCGACAAGTCGAACAAGACCCAGGGGGTCACAGCTGGGCTGCAACGACCGTTCCAACGTTCATAAATAAACATTGAGCTGCTAAAGGACAGGAGCGACAATTCTTCGGTTCTTGCACCGATGCCCGGCTCGGAGCTGGGGCTGTTCTGCCCAAGACACGAATCGGGGATCGGGGTCCTCATGTTTCATGGTCAAGCATTGAGTATGCCTTTTGAAAGAACTAGGGGCTTCAGAGGTGCTGGTATCGGTGAAGATTCGTACGAGAATCGCTGCACGCCACCTGCATTTTCGCGGCTGGGCCGACGATACCGGCTGTAAGATTATTTTGGGCGACTGGAGACGATGCGCCGCACGAAACTGAGCCCCGAGAAAGTAGCCATAGATAATAAGAATGGGCTTCGGAGTAGATAACATTTCATGAGTACGTTTTTTGTTCGCAGAGTTCCAAAGCTTGAATGACATAGTTGCACTAGAATCCCTGTCAACTGCGAGCCGAGTGCCGTACACTATCCGGGTATGCAGGTATGTTTCGAGGCTGAAATAGGAAGGCGTCCTGCTTAATATTGTGTCGCCACTGGATCGAAGTGCAGCCCTGCAGTGAGTCTTCTGCCGATAATGAGTAAATGAAGATTCTTCATATGCGTAGAAGCTGGAGGCGTGGTGAGGGTGAACTAAAAATAATATTTAGCAGATGCTGAAAATGCATGTCAGTTCGCTTCACTGAGCAGGCACATAGAAAAAGAAGATGGGTAAACCTAACAGCACTTCTTGCTTGAACGGTAGGATTCTGTCATGGGAATCGTAAAGCAGGTTTTGAGACAAAGTGAATGGAGGTGAACATGGGTGCAGTGCCAAGCGCGGTAATGATGACGTCTGGCGCGCTATTCCCACGGTCCGTATCCGTCTCGAGCCTCCGGCATACATTGCACGGACATCCAACTCATTACTTACGCTCTCTAGTTAATATCTCCGTACCACGATGTCGTCCAGAGCACTCAACGATGATGAGGTCCTCAATGAAATGAACAAGATGGTACGCATCTTAGAGCTTCAATCCCGGTCGTGTTGCGTTATATCACATGTACTCACTCTTGTCTTCAGGTGGCTTTCATCAAGCAAGAGGCTCTTGAGAAGGCCCGTGAAATCAAAGTCAAGGCGGACGAAGAGTTCGCTATCGAGAAGGTGCGCGGCAGCGGCTGTATTCGCTGTCGGAAGGCTCATCCGGCCGATGCCAGGCCAAACTAGTGAAACAGGAGCAGCAAGCCATAGATGCCCAATATGAAAAGAAACGCAAAGGAGCTGAAGTCGCGCAGAAGATGTAAGTCGCTACTGAAGTGCCTGTAAGCGATGCGTGTTCTAACGATCTCATAATCTGCCCAGCGCCCAATCTACGTTGACCAACAAATCTCGACTTAAGCTGCTGCACCGACGTGAAGAGCATCTTCAGGACCTCTTCTCCATCGCCCGTAACGCTATCTCCACGCTGGCGCAAGATAAGAACAAATATGTTCAGTTCCTTGAAGGTGTAATCGTACAGGGATACCTGCAGATGATGGAGCCTACTGTCTCCGTACATTCACGGAAATCCGATGTCGAGGCGGTGACACAAGCGGCGGAAGGTGCTGCCAAGAAGTACAAGGAGCTCAGTGGGAAAAATGTCGAGTTTGAGGTGGAGGGTACTCTGAGTGATGACGGGTATGTTTATAATTTTTGTTCGCTTTCCGATTTTTATTCCTGAGGTTTGTGTTTAGTGCTGGTGGTGTGAAGCTCGTGAGCGGCTCGAGGCGCATCACAATTGACAATACGCTAGATGAGCGGCTCCGATTGCTGGAAGACAGGGTGAGCTTCAGTATGCAGATGTATGATTCATCGGATGCCTTACCCATTCTCAGATGCTACCAGAAATCAGGAAGGACCTGTTCGGCCCTAACGAGAATCGCAAGTTCTATACATAGTAGCCGGGCGTCTGTAATTTACCACCTCATGTATACCACTTTGCTTTTTATGATCAACCCGGGTATATTAAGTACTGAGGACAGTTAAAGATGAAATTGAGTGCATGCACGATAAATAAATAAAAAACATGAGAATTTATTTACGCAGTGCATTAAGAGGGAATCGAACCCCCGGCGGGTCGAGCTATGCTAAATGGCAACGACCCAGGTTACCACTACCCCATTAATGCCTGTGAAAATGTTGAAAAGGAATATTTATATAAAGCTGTTTGCAAAATGCTAGCTTGTAAAAAGTCGAGGAAAGTCACAATTGAAGTTTAAACGAGGAAATGAGGAGAAAAGGAAGATGGGATTTTACGGTGTCCGTTATGACACGCAGTCTGTTTGTTACTCGCAACTCGTTATTTACTTACAACCAATCTATACGATACTTAGCTTCAACGAATATTACCTACGAATGAATTCCTACTGAAATATATAATACAGTGATTTTATGAGCATAATAACACTGGTTCAGCTCCTGCTCTGGTCGAAGAAGAATCAAGGACCACCGGCCAATGCCAAAATCTTAGTTGAAGCCTGCTCCGCCGCCGACATGAGCATCCCGTGGGGATTACCCATAGGCATGGAAGGAATCTAGCCAAAGGTTAATATATCAGAATCAGGACAGTAATGAAAGCACATACAATAGATGCCTATGAGAGCGAAAAACAAAATTAAGCAGAATTCCTAACATAAGGAAATCTGAAGTACTCACATCAACGACAAACAAATTGTTGGTGTTGAAAACCTTGACATTCTCGTCAACAACGGCAGTAGTAGAGCTGGTACCGATCTTGGCGGATCCGACCCAGTGGTTCGAGTCCAGCGAGCCCTAATAACGATTTAAACCATTGAAGACTGAAGCATCTGAAAGACATTTATGCGTACAGGATCGTAGTTGTTCACGTAGTCGTTGACGGTGGTCGTGTTATCGGGAGTTATGATCGTGAGTCCGGATACTGAAGGAGACACCTCAATAAACGCATGGAAAGCACGAGGTACAAAGACATACCGCTCTTGATGTTCGCGATAATGTCATTGATACCTTGGATCAAGACAACCTTGTCGACGGGGTCGGTGAACCAGGGGTTAACAAGTGGCTGAGCCGTCAGCGCGGCATTGATTCCGATACGCCCACGCGATGTGATTCCGGTAGACCTTTCCCATGGTTAGCGGCTGAATAACGACACAATTGGATATATTCCACTCACAAGTACGTGGTGATCGTGAAGATTTGGCTTTGAACGCGATTGAGTAAGGACCAAGTATCCTGATTTTGTTGATTCTCACCTGGCATTATAGGGATATGATGTCGTGACCGATGCTGCGCCAGGACGAACAGTACCTTGCATCTGAGAAGTGGGGTAAATGACAGGGGATAAAAGCAACAATTAGATGAGGCTTGCCCAGCGAGTAATGCCGTCAGTGCCTGAGTATGCACGCCAGAAGTTCAATCTAAAGAACTCGTTATCGAAAAGGAATGAAACTGAGAAAAGAAGCATATAAGTACCTGGGAGAAGCCTGCGCGAGGACTCCCGACTGGTTTTTGAGATACTGGGCAGCATCTGCGGGCCTTGGGTTGCTCCAAACTTGCGCCCAGTTATCATAGGCATCAATAGAAGGGTGCGTGAATACCAGCTAAATAGACGTTCAGCTTCAGTGTGCCCAATCGGTGAAGAAACCCTACATTGATCGATGGGTTATCAGAAATCTATATTAATGAGTATGAGAAGACGACGAGTACGAAGAGCAGGCGATTTACGCACGTTCATACCAACAGGCAAGTTAATCCAGTTTGCCTGCGGTGGAAGATTCGGTCCTGCAGTAGCATCGGCCTTTACGAGGTTGATCATGTCCGTTGGACCAATTCCACTGCGGAACAAGATGCGTGGAGTACCGAAGGATCCAGCCGAGAGAATGACACGGCCTTTAGACGTCAAGGGAATGACACCATTACCACCAATGGCCGTATTATTGGTCTTAACACCGGTTATCTGAGCGCCGTTTCTAACAACATTCAGCACCTGAGTGTACTGCATATAGGCGAAGTTCTTCCGGGCCTTGGCAGTCTGGAAATACGTTGCAACGGGGCCTCCGCGTTTGCCGTTCAAGAACTAGCAGACGATGGGTAAAGGAAATTGAAGATGCAACTGGAATCTCACATCGTAGGCGCTGTAACCATAAACATGGTCTTTCTGGTCGGGGACATCGTTAATGGTGACTTGACGGTATCCTTGTACATTCAGGAGCTGCATGGCAACATTCGCACTTTGTTCTAGGTATCTCTGACCATCAGTCGATGGGTGGTCTGTACTGGGAAGCCGAGCGGTGACATTGTTCGTGTAAGGTTGGTGATTTCCCCAGGAAGAGGGCCAACCACCCGTTGTAGCGAAATCGGTGCTCGCAGGATACCAGTAAAGACTGCGACCACATTAGATAGGGGTGTTGTGAAGTATATGGAGCAACTCACGCTCCATTAATTGATGTTCCACCGCCGAGCAAACATCCTGCGAAAACAGTAATATCTGCCACAATGTCAGTACCTCAGAAATCCATACGACAAGCAGAAATATTTACCTTTGCACCACCAGAATGGGTTGCTATCGGTGAACATAGTTTCTAAGGTAAATGTCTCAGTTGTTACCAAGAATTATGAAAAAGAAGAACTCACCAAACAGCCCGGGAATGTCGAACTTAGTGAGCTACAAAGATACCACTGAGTTGCGCTCAATTAAACGCTGTAATGTACATACATTAGTTCCTGCTGCCCAAGTAGGCTGATATGTGCCTCCAGTTTGACCGGTGCTAGGACCTCCACGTTCAATAAGAAGAACGTTCTTTCCAGCTCCGGAGAGACGATCAGCAGCAATGATACCACCTGGACCTGCTCCAACAACGATATAGTCATAAGGAGTGGCCTGAAATCAAAGAAATCAGCTTTATGCATACGATTGACATCAAATATGAATACCGAAATGGTAGGGCCAGTAGTGGTGGAGGTAGAGGTGGTGGTAGTGGAAGTAATTGTCGTGGTTCCTGTAGCCGTGGTACCTGCAGCCCAGGCGTTGTACACAGCGGCCGAAACATGGGCTGCGGAAAAGTCCAGACCATAGAAACCGACTGTAGTAACATGTAAATAATTATGCAACTATTAGCTCTTGCAATGCCTACAATCTGTGTGTTCCTGGAAAGTACTCTGGGGATTGCTTGGAGTGTCGACCGCAACGCTAGAATATGCCCATGCCGGAGCACCAGATCCGTTAATTGGAAGCGTAGCACTTCCACCTGAGGTCGTAGTTATCGCTAGAACAACGATTAATGGGGTTCAAAAAAGAAAAAAATAATCCAGTAACTTACTAACACAGTTCTGGCAACGATATACCCACTTCCAGTGCGTAGAATTAACTTTTGTAGACGGAAGGTCTGTCAGAACTGGTCCGGAAAGCGCCCTATATGTCTGAACGTCAGCATTTCTGATATTTACAGGCGATTGGAAGCTAAGATGCACGAACGTAGGCTGGACGTAATCACTAGGCGGCGCGTAATGTTAGTCATGGCATTGAGCAATACAAGAACTCCGGCAAACTCACGAAGCGACTCGTGCAGACCGAACAATACTATTGCCGTTCGGCCATGCAACGAGGAGAAGATTATTCAACATTGCCCCAGCAGGAGAGACCCCAGCCCATTTGGTTGCAATGGGTGCCACAATCTCTCCGATGAACTCAGTCGGGTTTGCGCCACTTGTCGCTAGAGGAGGGAAAACATATCCATATGTGACGCCGTACGCTGGGTCCGTGATACCGTAGAACGTAATTCCATTGTCGGAATCAGTATATGCTCCTCCCAATTGTGCAAGAGCTACCAAATAATAGAATGTGGTTAAACACACTTTTAAGGATGACTAAATGCATGAGAGGCTCACCAGTGCCCAAGAAGGGTAGAATGCTCAGAGCAGAGCGAAAAAGCATCGCGTAGAGCGGGGGTGGGTTGGGAAGCGCATTCGCTAAACAGATGCCTTCATAAATGTTTGGCAATACTTAAAAAAAGCTCCGACGCAATAGCATTGACAAGGTTGCTTCATCATGTTTCCCCAAGAATATCAACGGAACCGTCGTACGCGATCGAAAAAGCTATAAATAGCACGGAAATAGTGAACGCTGACGAGGAGAACGGGTACAACTCGGAATCACACTATGCTCGTGATCAGGTTGTGCAGTCTTTTGCCTCCATTCGTTCGGATAAATACCGACAGTGCGACATCTCTGATCTTGTTCCGTGTGGTATTCACGCGAAATATATCGCAATTGGTCGAAGTAGTGCTCGGGGACAATCTACGTGGCTGAGTTACGCGGCCGAGAAACGCCCGATATATTTTCCGTAGAATGAAGCATGACATAGGGTGTTCGGGTTGTTCGTAGAATAGACGTCGATTGCCGCGAAAAGCACATGTGGTTGTTGTCCAATGATCCACCGCAAGTTGAATCCAGATATTACGGAGATTAGGTCCTGGATTATTTTAATACATTCAAGTCAGGAGATACTAGCGTGTAAATGACTGGCAGTTAACCCGAGAGGACAGAAGTTCTAGTATTGTTTTGAAAAAGGAAAACTTGAAGGGCTCATTGTTCATGATCGGTGCCAGAAGGTTAAGAGAAGAAGGTATGATGAATGGTGAAAGGAATTTGCAGGGTACGTGAGACAGGTCTGGGGTAAGACTTAGATCAAAGAACCAAGTAGACACTTAATTTATGAGTTAAACGAAACTTAGCGTTGATAGATGGACCTTGAACGGAACGGAAACAAACAGATCAGAATTGAAGTCGTCAGTGTTGCAAGCATTGTTAATTATTTGGTCAAGAAGGGGCTGATAAACAAAAGGTATTCTGCCACGGGTCGGGATCGGGCTCCAGAAAAATCTTTCAAGCCGATGATTCTCTGAAGTACTAAAGATTGAAGCTTGACCGAAGGCGGACTATAGACCAATAATAAAAATCTGCGGATACACAAATATTGCATCTAAAACTCACTTATATTTGAGCAGCTGTTGCGCAATGTAGCAGCGACGAACATTTCTCGGAGTCTGCATTGCTGCGGCGGGGGAACTAACTTTGTCACCGACCCAGTGCCACTTCGATGCATCTTTCTTAAGTCATCTTGAAAATAGACAGGACCTAAGTTTGACGCCCCTCACAATTTTGTGTCCTGAGGTACATAAATACATTAAACTCACCCCTCAAGTCATTATAATAGGTTACTCCGATGGGATTACGTGCTAAGATTGAGTGCTGAGTTGCAGGTTCGGAGGCGATGGTACACGGTTTATCCGTGGTGTTCCGACGTGCATAAGTTGCATATCGGATAGCCATGCTGTTGGTTGAAATGACTCGGGGGAGAAATACGATGGCGCTCGCTCTCAAGGAGTATGTCCATGGTGACTATCGTTGTCTGTAACGGATGCCACTTAGGAGCACATGTACCAGTATGAAATTAAGCTTTAAAGCTCACCTGAAATATAGTTGTCACACTGGTCAATGATCTCTGAAAATTAAGTGAAGAAAAGATATTAGGCAGAAGAGGACGGTGGGTACGATTCGGAATTTGCTGGAAGCAGAAGATGGATATTGAGCTGGTATCTCAGGCAGATGTCGACGATTGTTTTAAGTGTTCTTTCCTCACGACATATCGTGTCTGACGGTTGTGCAGCAGCAGAAATTAGGTGGAGAGCTGGATTGAACCTGGGTTTTGATTGAAGCTGGTCAGGGTCGTTGTTTGAAGTGGTTTGGCTTACAAGCAGCTGTTGAGCGCACTGCCGGATTTGTTTTGTTTCTGTTCTACCCTGGCTCGTGGGTTGACGACGACGACGACACCCGCGACATCCGCGACGACGACGAGCGGTCTGCCTACCTTGTAGACCCACTTTCCCTCGGTGTGGCCCCCACTGCACCCATTTCCACGGCCAGCGCTGCTTAGAACGCGTCCTTCTTTTGCTCTCTTTCTCTCCTTCTCCTTTCCTCCTTCAACTGATACCCTCCCGGACCCCAATATCTCGTTGCTCAATACATCGCAGCAGCGTTATACACGTGTTTAGATATATACCTAATCCTTCTCATCGGTGATCGATTGAATCATGTCAACCTCCGCCTCCTCTTCGACGTCAACGCCACCGTCAGTGGCTGCTGGCCCCAGCGGGCAGAACCCACATCCACTTCTTGAGAACAACGACGAGAAGAACAGGTAAGCAATTTGACGCGACTTCGAGTGCCAGTGAGCATGATCCAACCAACCATCTCGCTAGTGTTGTTATCAAAGTGGGGATGGTGGGAGATTCGCAGATTGGGAAGACAAGCCTTATGGTGAAATACGTGGAGGGGAGCTTTGATGAAGATTATATCCAGACGCTGGGTACGTTGCCTGAATGCTTCATATCCGTTCCTGTTTCAATGTTGCTCCCACAGGCGTTAATTTCATGGAGAAGACAATTTCTGTCCGGCGGACGACTATCACTTTTTCAATATGGGACTTGGGTGGCCAGCGCGAGTTCGTCAACATGCTTCCCCTTGTCTGCAATGATGCCGTTGCCATATTATTCATGTTCGATCTATCACGGAAATCGACTCTAAATTCAGTGAAAGAGTGGTATCGACAAGCGCGAGGATTCAACAAGGTGAGTTTCCTCCTGTTTATCACGCCTGTTCTCTCCACCTTCGCTGCAGCCAAAAGGCTTGTGGCTGATGGACGTTTGCAACTATGCTTTCCTGAGGATCATAGCCCCTCTCGCGTCAATCTGCAGAAGCTGACTTGCATCCATAGACGGCGATTCCATTTCTGATAGGTACAAAATTCGATCAGTTTGCCACCTTCCCTCGAGATGAGCAAGAGGAGATCACAAAGCAGGTATGCGTTTAATGTTCTTGCTTCGACATGGTACTCTAATATGTTTTTAGGCAAAGCGGTTCGCACGAGCTATGCACGCCTCCCTCATTTTCTGTTCGACATCAGCATCAATAAACGTTCAGAAAATCTTCAAAATCGTGCTGGCGAAGGCATTCGACTTGAAATGCGTCATACCGGAGATCGAGGGAGTCGGAGAGCCGATATTGATCTACGTGGATGTGTAGCATCAGTGGAAAGCTCTATGTCAGTTCGAGGACGTGGGGTGGAGAGGGATACGGAGATGTATCTACTTACCGAAGTTGGGTGGGGAGGGTCACAACAAGGTATGAGTGAATAGATCCTGCTCTTTGAAGTTATCTAACAGCCGTCTACTCTTGTTCAGTGTACTCTGCAAGCCTGTGGGAATAGTGTTCTGAGATACAGGGCGCTGTTGTATCACTTTTCGGCTTATGCGAAGAGTGCTACGCGAAATCGTGCGCTCAACTTCTGCGTCGAACAAGATATGATTGGAACACAAAGGAGTTTCTACGGAAAACATCTGTACTCCAAAAGGACGCTTTTTATCCCCCCCTACATCTTCCTGGGTAACCGAGCCTATTTCCTTTCCATATCCCATAATCCTTCCTTCATTCCTTAATTGATACGACTGTTTGCACATCTTTAGTACACGTCCATCATCCTCATTCCATCTAGTCGTCTGTGTTATCGTAATTGGTTTTGCTGCATACTTATTACTTTCATTTCCCAGTATCAATCGCTCATTCTCCTCCATGCACATTTATAAATCATTGTCTGTTCTTGTCTGCAACGTTTATCGTGCATCTGATAATTTCATGCAGAAAGTGGCAGTTTGTGTAACCCTTGTGAGGCATTATTAAGTTGAAAACATATCACATAGAGCATGCGACATAGTCACACTTACCTAGATTTCCTCTCCGCGTCCTGTGTTATTTTACTCCTTGTTTTATGGATTCGGAATGACTACCACCAGCGACGACGAGGAAGAACATGATAGCGAGAACTTGAACAGAAAGATCTGTCAAATGCTACACCGTCGGCGCATGTGATTGCCAGCTAGTGATAGTTTCCAACCCAAATCTGTACAATCCGTCGACCGATGGCTAGTCATGCCCACGATGCATTCGAGCAAATGTAATATTTTTGATGATAGCCAGCGATGCACGCGTAATCCAGCGCTGAACACTCCCAGTCGGATTGGAATACACCAAAGGCGATTTCAAGTGATACTTGGATAGCACAGATGTTGCAACAGCGTCTATCAGCGTGGAATTTCCGTTTCTACTGCGCAAATCGGCAATCCCGCTAGCAGCTGAATAGCATTGGCGGAAAGCAAAAATGAGCTGCAGTTGACTAGGAGTAGAGACCAGCCAAAAGATCCAAAACAACCATACGCGATGAAGTCAAGTCCTAACTGCAAATTAACATCTAAAGGCGGCTTTGTCGGATTAGCATGCTCGGGTTCAAAGGGCCCTGCATTGACCTAGGAATAATGATGGGGTAGGCGGGATGATATGGGACAGAAACACTGCTGGGGTTCAAATATTTTGCGGGACGTAAAACGCATTATCACAAGACAAAATTTTACTAACATTTGACGACAGGCAAAATTTGGGCAAAACGATCAATTTTGCATCATGCAAAAGTTGAGAAATTCCCTTATAAGGAAATTACACAAATTTTACAGGTCGCAAAATAAATTATTTTGTGCAGTGCAAAATTATAGTCAAATCTTGTCATGCGACGATGCATTTTACAATGATTTTGCATCCTGCAAAATATTTGGGCCCTAGCAGTGAAAGGAGCAATATCATAGCGGCAGCGGCGGCTGTGTCGAGATTGTTGATCTAGGTAAGATACGCATCAATATTGCGCTGGGCAAATGATAGTCCCAATAGCCTTCTGACCGTCATAGCAGCAAAAATACTGCATTTTTCAAAAGGATTTAAAAATTATGTATCCCATGAGGGGCCATGGCAGTGGATGTTTCGCTTAGAGAGGCCAGGAGGTGGCACTGTTAAAGGGGTTCCTAAGCAATTACCTTGTTTTATAACATCCTAACAGAAAGGCGCTACCGGAAACAGATAGGATGTAGGATAACAATTCATCCGACACGTACGTGAAGATATTACTCTAGTGTGCCAGATAGAAGTCGATTGTAGCGTTCTACTCGAGTCAGATGTACAAGTTCCAAGAAGGCCACAAGCGGCGACGGAAGCGGTAGAAAATGGAGATATCTCCAAGCTTAGACTCATTTCTCATCACGTGATGTAGCTGCCGCGTGATTTAGCACTTTTGCTACTCGGGGCCGTTCTCATTGCTTCCACCCAGTATCATGTCAACTTTGTTCTCATTTGTCTTCACAACAGAGGTAAGTACTGGACGGAAAATACTGATGGACTTATTTTAGGACCGCCTTATACTAATCTCTGTAAAACCACGCGCTCAACAGGGCTTCGAAGCTGACTTTCCTGATATCTTTTGTGGCTTGCCTGGGTCGTGTGCTTCTGGCGCTGCATCCGAACTGTATCATTGTGTTCCATCATGTCTTCGTGCAGTGTGCAACCACCGGCAACTAGTTGCACCTCCTGATCTATCTTTGATCAAAGCGACTGGTCAGCTATTGCTGGGAAATATGCCAGACGATCATCTGAGAACGGAGAATACAGAAGCCCTACCTGAGCTACGATGGGCTTATCTTTGAGCAAAGGAGCTCTCTAGCTAGCTATCTGTCCGGAAGGAATCCGTCTGCGTTTGTTACCTTGCCAAGGACAGCGTATCTTCTTGAACAACAGTGCGATATAAGTATGTGAGTGCTCTTCACATGGTTTCCTCGTCGCCTGATCGAGCGTAACAGTCTTCTTGTGCTTTAGACGTAGAAATAAATTTTAACTCCCTCGAGTACACTCTCAGGATCACCTACAATTCCATGCGGTGAGCGCGCTTGATTGTATTTCATACGACGACTGCCACATGAGGTTTCATTCAATACGATGAGTGCCGCATGTCCATTAGGTACAGTCGGAAGAACTCCCTTTCCCGGGCCATGAAGTTTGCATATATACACCACTTTTGGAATCCTACGTGGTGGCTGAAAGTACAAAAAGGCTTACTGTCCTTCTAGCTTCCCTTCGTTTAGTGGCCGGGATTAGAGCCACGACTTCACATCCACTCGTCAGCAAAATAATGCTACGTCAACCTGCGTTTGGACGCGTTCTGCTACTCGGAATGGGTGTACTAGCTGCAGTTCTCGCTGTCAGCGGTACTCAGGTCATGCATCGTCCAGACAAATACAAGGAGCCACCCAACAGATTTAAATTAGAAACTAATCCAAAGACTAGCATTATCCAGAGGCGGTCAACTAATAAAGCCTCCTTTGCCTATTTCACAAACTGGGGTATATATGGCGCCAACTTCCGTGAGTAACATGCATCATTGTCTACTGTAATTGCTTACCTTCGGTCTGGTAAGAACCCACCGATATTGTCACTGGTCCTCTCACCCGTAAGGAGTATTTATTCAGTAATGTCTCTGTATTCAATGGAAATGCTGAATGTGTGCAGATATTTTATACTCATTTGCCGACGTCGATCCTAGCACTGGCGCTATCTCACTTACTGATCCTTACGCCGATGAACAGGTCTGCTCCTGTTTATAAAAGCATACGAACACCGCTGACAATTACCGGCTTCTATAGAAGCATTTCCCGACGGACTCCTGGTCCGAAACAGGAAATAATCTTTATGGATGCTTGAAGCAGCTTTATCTACTGAAGTTACAGAAGCGCAATCTAAAGGTACTTCTTTCCATTGGCGGCTGGACATATTCGCAAGCAGGTAAGATCCTATTGACCTATCCGATATTTCTAACTCAATGACGGATACCGCCAGGGCATTTTAATTTCGTTACCTCGGCCTCTGCTCGTGCCACATTTGTCACAGATGCAGTCCAGCTTATTGAGGACTATGGCTTCGACGGCATGTAGGTCTTTTCTCATAGATGCATTATTTTACTGGCTCATTGAGTTACCAGTGACATCGACTTTGAATATCCCTCTAGCGCAGCACAAGGTCAAGGACTGGCAGACCTCATGACGGCTTTAAGCACTGCATTTAATCAGCTAGCCACTAAGAAAGGAGACACTACCCCATACCTCCTTACAGCTGCTGTAGCTGCAGGATCGGCTAATTATGCCAATCTTGTAGTTTCGCAGATGAACACCGCACTGAGTTATTGGAATCTTATGGTTTGTTTTACCGTCGTTTTCCGATTTTTGGACTTCGGATGATTCTAATACACTGAGTGCTTTTAGGCTTACGACTATGCTGGCTCTTGGTTAACTTATGCTGACAATCAAGCTAATTTATATGGAGGTGTTCGCACCGGTGTCAACACTGATGCAGCAGTGAAATACTATCTTGGCGCGGGTGCTACCGCCAGCAAAATAAATATGGGTGCGTCAAATCGAAATGGCCACTGTTTGTGAGGTAGTTCTAATACTATTACAGGAATGCCTCTTTATGGACGTGCATTCGAGAACACGAACGGTATCGGACAAGCCTATAGCGGAGTAAGTGCGTCTGTAATGTTTCCTTTGTCTTCTGTTTTGAACAGTACCGCCGTACCATCCAGATTGGTCCTGGTACGATTGAGGCCGGTGTTTACTCCTACAAAGCATTGCCAAGTCAGTTTCTCTTCGATCTCTGGAATGGCACAGTGTTTGTTGACCCGCTTTAATCTTAGTTGCTGGAGCCGTGGTGTTCGAGAACACGACTGATGTTACTAGCTACTCCTATGATTCGACGTCGAAAGAACTTGTATCCTACGATACTCCTAACATTGTTAAGCTCAAGTCTCAGTATATAAACTCAAAGGGTCTGGGAGGATCCATGTTCTGGGAGGTAAGCAATGGCTCTTATTGCAGGAGGACTTACTCTCATCTCCAGCTGGTATAATTTCAGCTTTCCACGGATAAGGTTGGCTCTGACTCCTTGGTAGCGACAGCTGCTGGCGTCCTCGGCACTCTTGACCAGACACAGAATCACATTAAGTATGTAACTATTTCAGTATAGGGTGCTCATTCTGACCGTGCGCGTTTAGCTTCCCTAATAGCAAATGGGATAACATCCGCAACAACATGGGCACTAGCGGCTCTTCTCCCCCGACGAGCACTACTTCCAGCTCGCCACCTACTGGCACATCAGGCAGTTGTTCTGGGGTTGCTATATGGTCCGCTTCGGTTAGTAGCTTATATATTAAGAATACATAACCTTTACTAATTACCTTAAATAGACCATTTTCACCGGTGGCCAACAGGCGACTTATGGTATGTTTGTTAGGCTCAAGGTTGACGGTAGTTAGTTAGCTTACTCATGTTTTCAGGTGGACATCTATGGACTGCAAAGTGGTGGACGCAGGGTGATACTCCAGGGGGCGCAGCTGGAGTTTGGACAGACAACGGAGGGTGTTAAACCGACGACGCTCATGTATATCTTTGGGAATCGGGATATTTATTTGCATGGTACAACTAAAGCTTCCCTGGACTCTACTAAAGAGCAAGCTTCATTTATGCACTTCCAGATGATGATGCATCTGATATAAGGATAAACCTTGGCGAAATGCGATAGGGAGTATTACATGTCATCCTAGAGATAGAGAGAAGAACAAAAAATGACGGAATTAGGCCTTTCGAGCATTTCCGAGGACTTCTCGAACTTCTCTTTCAGCTCAGTGTTGCCAATGACTTTAGCAGCTTGAGCCATCTGACGCAGCAGTTCTCCGAGGCGACGGAATACACGAATAACGCTGCCTTCAAACTGGTCTGTAAGCTAAAGAAAGAAGACATTGGTTAGGCATCCGAATGATAAAGAGTTGATGAGTGCAGCATCGCTGTCATACCTTGCAGATATCAGAAAATGAGGCACCTCGGCACCATTGTACTACAGCATCCATAAGCTCAACCTTGAACGAGGAGACATATTCGTCTTCGTCAAGGGGTAGCTTCGATTCTTTCGAAACCTTGGCAATTCGTCTGGCGATCTCTTGCATAACACGTAAAGGAGCAGCAAGTTCTTCCTTCAGCTTTGTTGTTTGCTCGCTCTAAAGAGACTATTAGTTTTAAAGTCACCTATTTTATGGCCCTAGAACTGACTTTCTCGGTGAATACGAAGCAACTGAGTAGAGCGGCGCACTGCTCCGGTGTTAAGGGATTGAAAACACCGTTGAATATCAGTTCCGTAAGGAGGAGCTCATCGCCAGAGCTAATCTCGCATGCAACACGGCCCTTCATGTCCACGATATCTGCCGAACTGGTGAAGGCAAGTCGCCGCAGTGCGCGCTTCCTGCATTTAAGCTCTTCGAGCTGCAGAACGTCATGTGTTGATTGGATACGTCTTTTCAAAGCACGTATCCGCTCCTGACTCTGTTTCTTCTTCGCGTACAGGGCATACAGTTCAGGGAGTCGAGGATCTTTGTGCAGGGGGCTGGAGAACATCTTTTCTTCCATGATCTCTATTTTCTATATGCACGAGAAAGTAAGAATAAGATGAACTATTATTGACATGATATATGCGTACCTTGACGAGATCCTTGAACTTATCATCATTAATCCCCATATTTTGTATAGGATCGAGAAGAGTAACTCCATCCGGAAATCGTCGGTGAACCTCAAGCACACTCTTCCAAGCAGTTTCCCTAGCTTGGTCCTGGCGCAAATCTTTGGGCAAAAATATCCGGATATGGCTTATGCCCTCAATCGTCGAAAGGAGCACTGGAACTACTAGAGGTATTCCTTTCTCTCCTTTCGCACATGGCTGAACGCCACCTGGAGTAGCAGTTATGTTATTGCGATCCTTGGGAACAGAACCTCCAGGTGCGCAATTCAAAAGGACGTCGACGATGTACTGTTCGTGAGCTGGTAGTTCCTCAGCTTTTGCGGTCAAGCGGTTCTATGTAGTGAATTAGTATAGTGCAATAGAAGACGATGCAGTAGAGGTCAAACTTTGGGAGGCAAACGCTTCTGATAGTTTATGACGACACCCCAACCGAAATCGAGCTTCTGGTATTTGACTTTCACCAGTCTACCAGGTTGTAAAAAGGGTAATGAATAGGTAGGATGCGTAATGACGTCTCGGAAGTCAGCTGCCATCTGGTCCAATTGCTGTCGATATTCGTAATATTGAGCCACAAGAGATTCTTCAGGAATAACGGTTGTGCTCCGCGTCTCTTCTTCTTGTCTCAGCTCTACAAGCGATTGTAAGCTACATGAGAAAAGCAAAGAATCATCCATACGTACCATCCTCCAGCTTTGGTATACCCGCACTGCTCTGGAATTGGAAGAAACACCGTTCCAACATATATTCCGGGCTAATTCCTTCCACTTTCATTAGATTGAGAATCATGTTGTATCCCAAACGAAAGGCCGAGTCCAAGCGATCAGCTTCTCCCTTCACCATCGACTTGGCCGCTGAAGGTTCCAATTTCTCGTCACACATCATGATCACAACTCCACGATCGTCGAGTCCTCGTCGTCCAGCACGTCCCGACATCTGAATGTATTCTCCGGATGATAGATTTCGGAACTCGCGTCCATCGAATTTGCGAGCGGCTGTGAACACAACGGTCTTTGCCGGCATGTTGAGTCCAATAGAGAAAGTCTCCGTAGCGAAGAGGACTTTGATGAGACCTTCTTGGAAGAGAATCTCAATGACTTCTTTTAGGATGGGAAGTAAACCACCATGATGGATGCCAATTCCACGACGAAGCAGGGGAAGAAGATTGCTGATTTGAGGAAGTTCTCTGTCGGCCACCGCAAGATTCTCGATGGCGTTGTTGAAGATGTTGGTAACGAGATCCTGTTCGTCGGTGGAATTGAACTCGAACTTCGACATGGTGAGAGCGAGTCCCTCGCATTCTCGTTTGCCAAAAGCGAAGACGATAACCGGATTGTAGTTTTTGAGCATGATCATCTTGATGATCTTAGAAATGTCGGATGGTCCTGGGATGATATGTTGGGGATCGATAAAAGCTATGAACGTACCGTGACTCACCTTTTTTATCCACTCCCTTCTTCGACTTGCCCTTCCTCCCTTTTCCAGATTTTGGATCTGCGGGATCGTCGCCCAAGCCATCCTGAATCTTACCCATCGCCTTGCTAAAGTTGTCTTCTCTGAACTCGCCCTTCTCGTTGACAACCAGGTAGATACCTTCTCCGCCGGCAGGAAAAAGATAGTGTTGTAGAGGAGTTGGTCGGAAGTCGGTATATACAACGTGACAGGGTTGTTCGTGGGATTTGCATATCCACTCAGCGAATTGCATAGCATTTGGAATGGTAGCAGAGAGGAAGACATAACGGACGGTGTGGGGGAGAAGGATAATGGTCTCTTCCCAAACGACACCACGTTCTTTGTCACGCATATAGTGAATTTCGTCGAAGATGACCCAAGCCACTTCACGCATGACTTCGGAACCGCGGTAGAGCATTGAACGCAGAATCTAAAGGCTGCATAGTAAGTCGCGAATCGAGAATAGAGGCGGGCTACGAACTTCAGTTGTCATTACTAGACACGAGGCCGACGGATTGATTGTTACATCTCCCGTCATAAGGCCCACATCACCAAACTCAGCCAGCATCTCTCGGTATTTCTGATTGCTCAATGCCTATAAATATTTTAGATAAATTTGATCCTTAACCAAGCACTTGAATGAAGATAAACCTTGATAGGGCTGGTATAAATGACTCTTTGCTTTCTATTCAGACACTGGGCGATGGCATATTCTGCAACAACCGTCTTTCCAGCACTAGTATGTGCTGACACGAGAACACTTTCATTTCGTTGGATAGCGTACACGGATACTCGCTGGAAAGGATCGAGTTCAAACTTATATTCTCGATCTGGTTTCGCTGGAGGAACGTGTTTCGAAATCGGGGTATAATTGTAGCCAGGAGGAACAGCGACCTGATGCCGTACCTATAATAAAGGGTAAGAAAACAGAACGACAAAGGTGAAAGTTTATTACTTACTTGATGTCTAAGCTCAAGGCGCGAACCTGCTTCCACACTGCCAGTCAACCCTGCACTCGCAGCTACCTCCCGTTTGGCTTCGGTCTCAAAGTCATCCAGAACGACCGGCTTTGGAGATGCCATTCTCTGTTTTTTGGGAGTAGATGGTCCAGCTTCATTTTCCACTTCATGCATGACTGCATCTCCGTCTTGCGCTATAGGTGAAGGCTCCCATAAGGGTGTATCTGCCTTGCGTTTTTGGGGAACTCTACTAGGTGAATCGGGAGTATCTGTTTGCAAATTATCCTGCGCTTCATTTTCGTCGACTTCGTTTTCTGCTGGAGCCTCGTCTAGAAATGAGAAGAGCTCATTGGGGTTCATGCTGAAAATGTTTTGATAGCTTGTCACACGGTGCGTTACTGGCTGGCTGTTGGTACACGTGACCACAAATAATACGGGTACTATCACGCGTCTTGACTCTTTCCAATGACAAAAATTCCATTGTCAATCTCTTTTAGCTTTCAGCTTTTAACTTGCATTACGCTCATTGCTTAACGACAGGATATTCATGCCCGTTCACAACTTGGGAATAACCAGACAGATCCACATCATCCAAGTATATCGATATTCAAAAAATGATGGTACAAAGAGCATATCTACATTGGTCGCTGGTTTGTTGGGATATTGGTTGGTGGTACAAATGTTTCTTCAAGGCATCATGCATGCTTGTTTACTGGCCAAGGACCCTTCTTGCAATCCTATATAAAACAAAGGCAAAAACATCAGCTGCAAGTCCCACTAGAGCCTCCCAATCTGCTTAGTCGCGAACCCGAGGTTGGCCCTGAACTTCACAGCTTCGCTGGCGGGCTTGACCTTGAGAGGCGGTACGGAAGGGTGGCCGATAGCCTTTGCGATGCGGTCGGAGAGACCTTGGTCGACGGCAGCCCACACGGACACTGGAAGAAATTCTGTCAGTATCACGAATAACTGAAGACGTCTGGTCACGTACGCTGCCTTGCCTTCACTTCAGCGCTCTTGACGCCACCGAAGTGGCCGGCAACATTCTGGACGTACGCCTCCCGGGCAGCGTCGTTCCACACCTTGCTCCATAAAGCACGGGGCTGCTCGAAGTCCACTATATGTTGCTATCAGCCTCCATGGAGTAGCGATAAGCCCAGAGGATAGCTTACGCTCAGTAATTTCGCTCAAGTCTCTGTAAGCACCGCCTATGAAGTTCTCGTGTTTGGCCTCGCGCTCGGCATCACGAACGTTGGCCTCGAGGGTAGCCTTCTTGCCGGCGTACGAGAGCGGCTGGATCGTGCTCTGGTAGTTGGGTCGATTGCCTTGGTTAATGAAGGCTGCAGGACCATCACGCTGGAAGTTGGCAACGGGGACGATCGGGGCGTTGACAGGAAGCTGCTGGTAGTTGACACCAAGGCGGTGGCGGTGGGTGTCCGGGTATGAGAAGAGACGTGACTGGAGAACCGGGTCCGCGGAGGGCTCGATGTAGGGAACGAGGTGGGATGGTGAGAAGGCAGCCTGTGAAGAATGGAGGATTAGAATCGGCGTTGTGCGAAATGAGAAGCATTGTTCACCTGCTCGATCTCAGCGAAGTAGTTCTGCACATTCTCATTAAGGACGAGCTTCCCGATGGGGCGAAGAGGGTATTCGCCGTGGGGCCAGACTTTGGTAAGATCGAGGATGTTGTAGCGGAACTTCTCAGCTTGCTCGGGAGTCATGGTTTGCTATTGATCCGGGTGAGTGTTCGTTTTCCACGCCATTTTTTGTTATCGCAAGAAATACTCACGATATAGACAGTCCACGACGGGAATTCGCCGGCCTCAATGGCACCAAAGAGTTGCTGAATACCGTACTCTGGGTTCTCACCGGCAAGTTTACCAGCCTCTGAGTTATTGAGGGTCTATGGGAGAATCGTGTCAGTCAAAAAATTCTTATGAACGTGCGATAAGACATACATGGAAACCACCATCGGCACGAAGATGAACCTGGACGTAGACGAAGCTGCCATCATCCTTGAGCCATTTGAAGGTGTGTCCGGAATAACCGTGCTGCTTGAAGTAACCGTCGGGGGTTCCACGATCAGAGAAGAGAATCATAATCTGGTGAATTGATTCAGGATTTTGGGAGAGGTAGTCCTGCAAAGAATTACACGCGGTCAAAAGATCGCCCATGGAAGAAGTAACACAATGGATTTACCCAGAACATGTCAGCATCCTTCAAATGGGTCTGGGGGTCCCTCTTTTGGGTGTGGATGAAGTGAGGGAACTTGGCGGGGTCTCGAATGAAGAAGACGGGAGTGTTGTTGAACACCCAGTCCCAGTTACCCTCGTCGGTCCTCAGCTTGATGGCGAAGCCGCGGGGGTCACGGGCGGTGTCGGCGGATCCGGACTCACCTCCGACGGTGGAGAAGCGGACGGTGGCGCGAACCTTCTTGCCCACCTCCTGGAAGAGGGACTGCGAGGTGATGTCGTCGAGCTTATGGGTCACCTCGAAGTAACCATGGGCGCCTGCGCCTTTAGCGTGCACCTAGCGACGGTCTCAGCGATATAATCGTGACGAGGAGCAGGAGACTCACGACACGCTCGGGGATGCGCTCACGATCGAAGTGGGCAAGAAGGTCGATGTGATGGAAATCTAACAGGAAATAATCAGAGATGCAGATAAGGAGGGAAAAAGATGGACCTACCCTGGAGCAGGAGGGGTCCATTAATGCCAGCCCTCTGAGCACTGTATGGCTCATTGACGGGGGCACCGTTGGAGGTGGTGTAGGTAGCACCGTCCTTGGATTTGAAGACTTGCTGAGAAGGCATTGGGTAAGAAAGATGGTTGGTGCGGTAGAGCGGTAAACGGAGGAGATAATACTGCGCACATACTTATATAGTGGCCAGGACAGGTTTCCCTGCTTCGATAGGCAAGCCCTGGAGTGCTCGACTTGATGTTCCCAGTAAACGTGACCACGCGAACCTATCTTGACAAACGCGCTGATCAATCTGCGCGCTCTGATTGGCTACTGCCCCGCACCAGTCCCCAGCACGTGTGGCCCCCGCTTAAAACTCCGCGATGCCGTCCCGTCGGCGTCAACCATCACCTCTGCTTGACGCAACTCCCAGGCACTTTCATTTACCGCGGTCTTCCCGGCGTCGACCTCCTGGAACTTTCTCTGACGCCTTCTCGCTCCTCTGATTCCATGATATCTCCTAGCGCGCTAGAACTATTCCCGTCGAATCGCCACTAATTTCGCAGATACCGTTCATCGGACGTTCTTTGTGTGCTCATCACTCTGAACCCTTCAAGGCTCGTGCACCCACCTTATGCTACCCTTTCTCCGTACACTAGCCCAGATGCAAATGGCGTTCTCAAATCCTCTTGGTTCTCACCAGGTCTGTCAGCTGATGGATAAAACTGTCTGCATTCCTCATCATCCAGATCCAATATGGCGTGTGGTCATCTGAGCACCAAACTCAAAGCCCTATTTCCTCTGGTTCCTGATGCTCCGGCCGCTATACAAAAGAGACAGAAAGAGACCATCGTCTTCTTTATGCCTATCAGGTTTCCATCTTTCATTATCGATTGCTATACATATCTTCGTCTCCCACAATTTTTGTCTCAAGGAAACACCTTTTGTAACCCATGAAAGTCGGATAAAAGCTGTCGATCGCGACGCGCTATGCAACGGATTGCTTCCGCTACCCCATCGGCTATGTCTCTCCATCGGGACGCGTCATCGCAGTTATCTGCTTAATTGTCATGTCTGGCGGGCCCGATGAGTCCCGATGTCCGTGACTTACTCTCTTCGCTGAGCAATCGCTGTACGCCATCACCTGACGCCGAGTCAGAAGTTTTGCTCCTGAAGCTAAAGGCTCCTGAGTCCTTCCGTCTTCCGTACCGCCTTTATAGTTTTTCTACACACAGAAGTGACGACGCGGCTACACGGTTATTTCGGCATAATCCATTTTGTAGAGTGGTCAGATCTGCACACAGCTGGAAAATTGCGTCGATCCATTTTTCTAGAACCTAACACAGCAGCTGTATTGGTGAATGCACAATCGTGTAGATTGCACCTGCCGAGCGGAAGGTGGACGATCTCTAAAGATATCTGTATTCTGGCCGCTAATCCCCGTGCATGTGCTGTTCATCGAGAAATCCCAGTTGCTATAATGGCTTTTCGAAGGAAGCTTACTGATTCTTAACTGGTCTCCCTCAGGCAGCGCCAACGGTATTTCGAACCTCGTACGGTGGACACTTGGGTTTGGCCTCCTAACCGCAACGGGCACACTAGAAGTTACAGAGCTCTTCTCTCCTTGCACGGGAAACCACGGACATAGTTGCTTCGGTACTCGATATTTATCGCATATTGACTAGATTCGACAAGCATGAACGGTTGCCAACAGTCTTGCACCCAATTAAATGCAGAATAGTAGCGGAAGTAATTGCATATGTATTAGTGATTGAAATTTGAATATTAGCGTAACATATTAACAAAAAGAAACAGCTACAGACGGTGATAACAGAAAGTATGAATTACACTCCGAGAAATGTAGACTTCATTGCAGATGACGCGCCCTGCACTAGTTAGGAAACTAGGGACCTCCCTTGTGGAAGTGTGAATGAGGAAACCGTAGGCATCCTTGATGTCGACTCTATTGCACGTCGGCCTGGGGCTGTGAGTGCAGGAGCATGGATAAGAAAGTGAATGGGAGACTCCTACCTGGGTGCACCTGCGAAAACTATCTTCCACTTCGATCACTGAGTATGGTGTCAGGGAACCGCAAGGCTCCGATGCAATCAAAGTCAATCACACAAGGGCGAATGTGCCAGTCGGAGCTCAAACTGGCTACTCATGAACCCTTCAAACGCTCACTGTCTTGTCCAAGTGCACCTTGCTTGACGTTCTTATGGCCCTTGAACTTTTAATTATATGATTATTGGAAAATATACAACGATTGCAAGTCCATATATTCGCAAAATTAAATAATTTTAGGGAGATGTCAGGGTATTACTCCTGGAAAGCCGAAAACCTAGGGAAAGAGTCCATTGAATTACTAGTAAATTCGCCTTTTGGACAGAAGGTAGCAACTTAGAATGGTAATTCGTTTCATCTAACAAACTTTAAACGGCCCCAATATAGCGGCTAGACTGTCTTTGAATAAAAATTTGACAGGTAAATAGCTATATCAGTCCCGTTAATGTCTCCTACTAGCACTTCGAATCGTCCTGGCTTCAACAAAAAAAAATCGTAGATATTAAGGAAATATATGATTATCTCTGTGGTTCGATTAATTCCTCTCAAGGTCCCTATTCTGGTCAGAAATTCAATTTAGAAACCAAGCATTTCCACGCCTGAGATGCTCCAGAAATTTCAAGCACACACTTAGCGGATTTAAGAGCTAAATTTACTCTGAAAAACATTCTTCTGGGACCATTAGTTCAAAGAACAGGATGTTTATTTAATTTAATTTATTGCGAATTTAGAGTATTTAAAAGCACAGGAGCTTCCCAGAGACCGCATTTTCCTTAGAAGTGCCTGTATACTTATTGGGAATCTGTATTATTTCAGCTCAATAGACAAGTTAAAATATATTGGCAAATACTGATAATGAAAGTCCAGTGTTTCTACTGTAAAGGAGTATTTAACCCGAAATCCTCCAATCGAATGCTGTAAGTTCATAAAATTGACGGCGCTGTGGTATCTATCCTACCGGCAGCATTAAACTCCACCCGGCATCTCATTGTACCTGTGCGTGAGTTGTGTGACTGATGGAGCCTTGCGGTTCCCGTACCGAGGCGTGACAGTAAACAGGCGCGGGAATATACTGGTGCCAGGTTTCCGAGTGCAAATTACGCAGACTATCTTTCATCGCGCGACACAATGTTGCAAGGAGTGTGACGTGAAAGCAACGTGCATGTAACCTTGCGTGAGAATATCCAGATGATTACAATTATCCACCAGCTAATGTTACACTGAAACCTTAAATTCAAATGGAAACTCTTAGTCACAAGTTTCTGCATGATAATTCATTATAATTCTATTGCTTCCCGCAGTCAAAATTTCAGAGGGTTTGAGCACCTCTTCGATGAGCAATAGGGATAATTTGTTTCATTAAAAATTATTGATTTTTGGTAAAGTTATTTTACTTACGAAAGTGTAACAAATAGTGGTGGTGTAACATTAGCCGGTGGATGACTGTAGACTGCCTCGGCAAATTCCGTATAACTGTACAATTATTGATGCCGGTGCTCGGCATAGAAGCTGTGGCTGGATATCGTTGGTGTTCGTTCGCGCCAATTTCGCAAACACCTTCCTCAAGACCTCAAAAATGGCTGCTAAAGGTCCGTCGCCGTCCTGCACGTTCTGCACACGTATTAATCAGTTCAATTTGCATATCTTCTTGTTGCTGCTCTTCTCGACCCTCGAATGATTTCATGAACCAGGTGGAGGAGCTGCTGGTACCAAGTTCCGCATGACCCTTGGTCTTCCCGTCGGCGCCGTCCTGAATTGTGCAGATAACAGCGGCGCCAAATCGTTGTTCCTCATTGAACCCTACGGTTTTGGTGCCCATCTCAACAGGCTTCCTGATGCTGGTGTTGGTGATATGGTTGTGTGCTCCGTGAAGAAGGGAAAGCCCGAGCTGAGGAAAAAGAGTGCGTGACTATCTTTATATTTTGTTCTGGCGAGGTGTGGGTTGTGTTAGAGAGGCAGGGCGTGGTTCGGTTTTGGACAAAGAAAACAGGAATGGTAGATGGGGGAGAGAGCGATCACTGTTACTGTTTATGTTTTCGGCAGGATGCTGACGAACTTTCATAGCCATGCCCGCCGTTGTTGTGCGCCAGCGCAAGTCGTGGCGCCGGAGAGACGGTGTCTTCCTCTACTTTGAGGTATGTTTTATCTTTGTTTGCGAAATCTCCGTCATTTATAACCGCTGCGATGCAGGACAACGCTGGTGTTATCGTCAACGTCAAGGGTGAGATGAAGGGTTCTGCCATCACTGGGCCTGTAGCAAAAGAATGCGTAAGTCGTCTGCTCTCTGCCTCCGGCCTCTTCACACCTTACGCCTTTCGATACATAGGCGGATCTGTGGCCGCGTATTGCCTCCAATGCCGGCACAGTCGTATGAGCAGAGATCGGGTGTTTTTCTTTTATATCTCACGACTCATGTATTCACACCGTCTTATGAATATGGCATGCTGACAAGCAGATACAATACTGGAGTTGTATGGAAAGACATCACCTTTGAGAGCTCAGGTAGCCTTCATGTGTTCTTGAGCAGTTCGATACATAGAACAGGGAATAGGGTACGATTTCGCTCTGGGCAGAGCATTCGGTGATTCGACGAATTTCAAGATTTGGATTCTTTCCGCTTGCCTAAACGCTTGCAGACACTTGAACTGAGTGGAAGATTTCGGTAACCTCATTTAAGCCGTCCCTTCTATGTTCTCGTCGTTAGTATAAGTCCCAGATTGAGTGTACTACCCTTCTATTAAATAACAAGATTACGGCGCAAATAGGGTACAACCTAACTAACGCACCCAAAGCACATACCGACAACCGAAGGAACCCTCACTTTCTATGTAACTACTCCTTCTCCTTAGATTTCATCTTCACCCCAACTAATTTGGGCTTAGCACCAAAAGCTAATCTCGGTGAATGCTGGGAAATAGGCGGTGTAGTAGAAATGAACCCCGGTGTTTCGTCCTGTGATAGAGGATGTGCTTGAGAAGGGCGGGTAATGGGGAGAGAGGGCAGGGGAGTCTTTGGCTTCAGTGACATTCGAGCAGTATTCGCACTTGCACTAGACAGTATCTGATGCAGGGCAGGATTGATAGGCGATGGCTTAAGGGGTAAGGACGGGTGGTGAGGAAGAGTCGAAGGCGGGTTTGAAGCTGAAGGCACTGAAGGTTCCGTAGAGAAGGTAGCAGGTTTCGGATTTGTTCTCTCCATTTGGCGTAATTTCGCCTCCATCTTTGCGATCTTATCTTGGGTGCTAAGAAGAATACACATAAGTACTACCGCATTTCAATGATCGTACAAAGAACCCACGCATCATGTCGTGAACCCATGCCTGTCTTGAGCATGCTGAGCGTTGTTGGTCTGCCGATTTCCATCATGCCCTTCCGATGTTTCGATCCCGTAGCACTGGCATACGGTGAAGGAGCACCTCCATGCTCGAGGGGGGCTTGGTGCGCAAATGTGACTACAAGCCTGCGTCCTCGCAAGAGTTTATCATGTGCCATTGTCAGCGCCTTTAATGCATCCTAGCAGGAAAAGGTGCCAGTGTCAGTACTGGCTCAACCATCTCGACCTATATGAATGCCCCGTTTCCCTCCCCGGGTGGCTTTTTGTTTCCAATGTAGTATCATAGTCGGCAACAGATATCGTTATTTCATGGCAGACGAGGGGAGAAACCCGGGGTGAGTGATGCAGTTCGAAACGGGGCAAGGGGAGGGAGATGAAATTAACTCACGTTATTATTGCCATATTCAACAAATGCATAGCCGCGAGGCTTGCCTTTGAGCAGCCCTGCCTTGTGAAAGAGGAAATCGAGCTTAGTGACCTTCCCGAACTTGGAGAAGATTTGAAGAAGCGAGTATCTGGCCGCATGAATGTCTCGTCAGAGGTTGGGAAGATATGCATATTATAAGCGCGACACACTCATCCACCGAGGGGTGAAGATTTCCAACGTAAAGCCTGTCCTTCAATAGCTGTCGAGGTTGGTCGGAGGAAGGACTCGGTCGGTTGGAAGGTCTCTCAACGGAGGAAGCCGGAAAAGAAAGATGTTCGCTTTGTGATGAACCTGCAGAGGATGTTGGCTTGGCTGAGTCTAACAGCGAGTCCAGGGTATCAGTGCTGTTGTTCGCCATGACAGTGAGGTGCAGTGAGAGGTAAATAGCACTGTAATTTCCCAGTGGAATCAATCAGTCGTATGTTTGCTGATAATACTTTCTACATAAGTAATAGCACATTCTTCTTATAGGCATTAATGGGGTAGTGGTAACCTGGGTCGTTGCCATTGAGTTTCGTGAACTCGACCCGCCGGGGGTTCGATTCCCTCTTAATGCAGGTCTTTTTCGTGAGACTCAAACACATCAGAGGTTTTCATACCCTTTAGATAGCATTTTCAGCTATTGTTTTCATTCAAAACGATAGATAAAACGATGTATCATGTCGAAAGAGCAGTCAATTTTTAAAACAAAAGAGCCGTCATAAGTAATTGCTCGCTTATTTACGCCGTGGAAATGAACGGGCAATTACTTACAGTGGCTATGTTTATTTACAAAAATTGACTACATTTATTTATTGATCGATTGAATTAAAATAATAGTTGAAAATGCCGTCTTAAGTATATAAAGCGTCGTCAAGGCATTTCATGCCAGGCTCAAAATAGCTCCCATCATCTCAGTTGATAGTTATTGACAGCCTGAGTCTCCGATGTTGTCCTTCAACCATCTTCATCTTTTATGAGTACGTGAGTCTTCTAGCGACCCGCCCTTCAACATTCTTTCAACCTTTCTTGTACATTCTCAACCCATGGCGTTCTCTGCGGTGGGCAGAGCGAAGACTATTGCTCATGGTGTGTCTGCTTTCTTTCTTATAACTCCTGATAGAAAGCCTTACATTATCAGTTACTCTCCTATTGACTGACATCGTTGTCCTTGCGCTGGCCGCGCGTGTCAATCTTTTCCAGGATTTCTTCTGTAAGTTGGCTGCTTATCTATCCACGCACTGCTTTAGCTCATATAGTTACATCCCAGTCATTGCCGACTTATTCCCCTTGGCACTCTCTATCGTCACTCTTGTGCTAGTCGTCGTCTTGTATGATCTTATTAGCTTGTTCTAGCTATACTCTGACCATGCCGATACAGACTCTGCCTTGACTTTGCACTTGTGAATTCCTACACTGGCCGACCACAATCTGAAATTGGTGTCTTTGGGATTTTAAGCATCTTTTGGCTCGGTGAGAAATACTTTTTTACTTCATTATGTCACCACTGAATTCCATGTAAATCAAAACAGCGTTCAATGCATTTTCTACCTCTCGCTGGCGTCAGATCCCTTTCCAATGCGATTCAATCCCATCTGGTAACAGCTTTCATGTGGCTCCTGAAACTACTGCTAACATCTTACAACCCAGAGCTCGCCGATGAGCGGATATGGTGTAAGGATCTCCAGGCGCTCAAAGCTTTCGTCTGGATTAACTTCCTGATCTGTGAGTCGACTATTTCTATTCGAGAGATTCATTTTCTGACATAAGGCCAAAGGCTTCTTGATAACGGCGATGACCCTACGCTATGCTATCGCCCAATACTATCGGGGAAACGCACATGTTTTCAAGATGCCTTTATCGAGATATCGCCCTGATTTACGCAGCACAGATTGGCATACAAGAGATAGCGAGTTCTTGCAGTTTGAAAAGCTGTCTTGAATATGATTAGGTCCTAAAACTTGAGCTTGAGAGAAGATGGATTATTACAGCTGGAACTGCTCG
The DNA here is from genome assembly GCA_036937135.1 of Nidula niveotomentosa. Taxonomy (NCBI): domain Eukaryota; kingdom Fungi; phylum Basidiomycota; class Agaricomycetes; order Agaricales; family Nidulariaceae; genus Nidula; species Nidula niveotomentosa. Next base: position 88,676 of record JASFDE010000036.1, read on the forward strand.
GGATAGATTGCAAGCAATCCCTTTTTATTCGTATACACATATTGTATTTTCTCTTTAGGCGGGACCGGTGTATTTCTTTCGAATCCGACCTTGGCCATGTATTGATGAAATGGGAAGCAGTAGACCGCTGAACTTACAAAATAGCTACATAGGACGTCATAGAGGCGAAGAAATACAGAATAATCTCAAGGTACATTCTGGTACTTGATAGGCACGAAACATGGGGGTACATGTGCTGCTGAAATGTCCGGATATGAATATAAATAAAGTAGCACAAAGCATTGGAACATAACGAAGAGGACGGGGAAATATCTGTGGGTAACGAAAGGGGGGGTAGACTAACCCCGCAGGCCAGTTGCACATTTACTCCACAGCACTCGGTCGATGGCAAGGTTGATGATTCGGTTGTTGTCTTCCGTTAATTCCTTAAATGGCGCTGGGATAGCTGACACTCTCGCTGAGGTGTTCATTAGCTGGATTGTAAGTGAACCCACGGAATTGATCCTGGACTGTTTCAGACAGTGCAGAGTCTGTCACGACCGAGTCTTGAGCTTCTTCGTTCGTGAAGTCGGGATCGAAATTCGCCACATCCAACACAGATTCCTATCACGAAGGTATAAGTACTAGATAGTGGTAAATGTAGAGAGTAGTAAGACATACAACGCTGGGTTTGAACGGTGGCTGGATCTTCTTCGCCATAAGTCTAAGTACAAATGATAAGACAGACATAATTTAATATCACTGAAAATAACACCGTACCGATTCCAGTCAATATACTTTGCAAAGAATGGGTGTCTCTTTATCTCCTCTCCTCCGTTTGCTCCGAGACGTTTTGAAGGATCACGTTGAAGTAGACCAGTCATCACGCTTCTCGCCTCCGGAGAGATGTCAGAGGGGAACTGAAGAGGATCGGTGAGAATCCTCTGGTACATCGTGTTGACATTTTCATCGTAAAAGGGTGGCAGACCAGTCTAGAAGTATTGAATTATCGTTAGTATTCGAGTGACTAAGACATCTAAGAATATGAAAGGCTGACCATCATCTCATACAGAAGTACCCCCAGCGTCCACCAATCGACTGTCTTCGTGTATCCCTGGCTCTCGAGGAGTTCAGGGGCAATGTATTCGGGAGTACCACAGAAAGCTACAAAATATACTGAGTACATTGCCAATAGGGTCTGAGCTCTGCTTACTATTCGTTTTTTCTGTCTCTGACATGTTCAGCTTGCAGAGTCCTGGATGACTTTACCATGAACAGCCGAACAATTCTTCTGCAGGATTGTGACGTACCAAAATCACATAGTGCGATATGTCCGGTATAATCTAATAAGATGTTTTCCGGCTTTAGGTCCCTGAAAGAAAGTCAGCATATTTTTCAAGAAGAGTATGCGTTCATAATTACCTATAAACGACATTAAATCCGTGTAAATGCTCGAGCGCACACAGTAGCTCTGCGGCATAGAAACGACTGCGATCCTGATCGAACTTCCCTTCTCTCTGCAAGTGGTAAAATAATTCGCCTCCATTAACTGGGAAGAAGATGTAAGCGGTGTGGCTATCTTAACGACATAAATGATATTCACCAAACGACATAACCAAATAAAGTTTGTCCGGATTTTGGAAAGAGAATTTGAGGGGAACAATAAAAGGATTGTTCACGAGAGCAAGCACTGTGCGCTCCGCAAGAATATGCGTAATCTCTCCCGGCCGTTGTGCGATGTGTGCTTTCCTGATGGTCTTGAGCGCATATACCCGCTGAGTATCCTTTTTTCTAACTTGCATCACCTTACCAAAGCTGCCCTTCCCGATTACTTTCAATAGGTCAAATGCATCGATGGTGAGGGATTCGTTGCGGATCGGTTTGAAGTCGATTTTGAGGTGGAATGAACCAGATCCAGCAGTAGCGCTGTACCACTGATCTGAAGCGTGCTAAGAAGAAACAAAGACCATAAATACACTATCCAGTCGACAAAGATGGGCTACTTGCATGTCCATCCAACATGGGCGTTAGATCAACGCGGGCCATGAGTAAATCATTACCCATATCATCCTGACCTTGAATGGAGGCAGCTGTCCGCAGATAGGCCGAGACAGAGATATTCGATGTACGTGAGACATCACTAATAAATGGGAGAGACAAAAGAAGATGAGAAATCGAGATGTACAAGTAAGAAATCACGGGTGGACGTACAAATCAGCTCGATAGTTCCACACTGGGCTGGAGAGGTCTCCGCCCATGGCATCAATAAGGATCTCATTCTTGTCGAATTCAAGCACGACGTATGGGAGCCACCAATATCGTTTGCGCTGCATGCTCTCACGGTTGCTGGTGGACTTGCGAAGTGGAGGTGCAGTATCGAGGGCCTTCTGGATTACATCCGGGACTTGCACACCAGGCGCCAGGGACAGACCTCTTCCTATTTATGCACAGCGGCCTTTGTGAATTCAGTTTTGCCGCTAAATTATCTGGTATTGCACATACCAGAGAAGATACGGATAGTCAGCATACCAGACCTGAACTGATCAGATCCATTGGGCGGTTTCGGTGTCGTGGGACGTGACGGGATGGGTGTCGCAGATCTCGAGATAACACCATTCTCTTTCGCGTCCTTGGGTTCTACAAAGAGCAGATAGCAATGATGGTGAGATATTGTTTTGGCGCAGAGAGCGGTGGCGATTTGAAGGACAACGCACTTTTCGAGCCAACCTGTAGTTTCCAAGAAGACATGTCTGCACGAGTAGGTTAGGAAAGTAAAGGGAGATAGCAACTTGGTAGTACAGATGATGGGGGAAAGAGGTTTGCCGCCAGCGACGTTGGATGTATGTATAAGACAGATACCGAGTGGATCGCGATTTGGCTAACACGGGACCGGCATTCCTCCATGATCAGCTTGCATGGCGGCCATCTTTCCGTGATCAATGAGTTCTCTCACCATACCCATGCTCTCATCAATAATCCCTTGTAATCTACACATATACGCTTATTCTGCTCCTGTTCTCCTCTAACGCCTCTGTACTCGCGATCTGCACTGCTCTGAGATTGGCGCCTCGGACGGATTCCTGATATACCACTTCCCCACCACATTGCTCACATTGGCCATGCCGCCCAATGTCAGAAACTGCTCGCTCAGGCGGTGATGGGGAAGCCACGACAAACGTAGCTATGGCAAGCATCAAACTACACCATGTATATCGTCTGAAGGACGTTCTCCTGGTATTTAATGGCCAATCTCATAAGAATATGCATGGCTTACATTTCTACGCAGAGTGGTCAGGCCTATTGCCTTCGCTTTAAGAGACTTGATGAACGAAGCATTGGTCGAGCCAAGATAAACTTGATGGTATGAATGGTGATTATATTCCCGAACCTGAGTACAAGTAGGGATGCTACAACTGCAAATCATCATAAGTATACATTATTACCGCAAATAACATAATCCGTCCTCTACATCTTCTGAACATGGACGTTGTGAGAATTCGGGCCAGAGGTCGTCCAAAACATTTTTCGATAGGAAGGTAATGCAACACAACACTGCTGATGATCCAACTATCGAAGAGTTTCTTTGCGCGTGACATCCAGTAGGCAGTCGTCGATTCTGCGAGTTCGAGTGCAGGCCTTCCGTTCTTTCTTTTTCTGCTCCTTTTTTCTCGGCTTGGGACTTGTCTTGCCTCGTCGAGATGTTGACGAACGCTTGGATTTATATGATGGGGGCAGTTCGCCGAGCTCAAACGCATCCAAGTCGCTGAGATTAAGTGTATCTACGGAACCCGGTCTGTGGTCTTCTGAATTTTCGGATTCTGCAGCGCGTACACCAATGCTGGCGGCTAGCTGACACTCTTCCTGAAATTTGGACAATATCTTGTAGCCAATGGAACTAGTTACATTCTGTTGTTTCGGGGAATTTAGCGCATTTGCATAAGACACAAAAGAGAACCATACCTTGGAATTGATAAACGGATCAGCAACACACAGTTGATTCAAGACCCATTTTGAAGGAATCCCCTTGTTGTCGCCGTGATTTAAGATATCGAGCGTCTCCGAAAATAAATCATGTTGAACATCTGTACTATCGTCCGGTCTTAATTCAGACGTCGACAGTGACAAGGAATCGACATCGGCTGTGTCAAGAACGCTAGAAAGTACCTTTTTACTTCGGGGGACTATGCCCCCATGACGAATGCTAGCAACACTCTCCGATGGCTCAAACTCTTCACCCCAGAATCTATACATAATTGGCAAAGATTTTTGCGAATTATCCAGGACTTACCGAAACCACTGTTCCATAATATCAGCCGGATCCGGCACGGGAGTAGGGTGAATCCATCCTTTCCCATCGTGAAATCTGACATCACAACACAGCTTTTTGGGATGGCGTGGCCAAAACACTCCACTCTTCGCTAGGGGATTTGGCGGAGGAAAATTTGATTGCAGGTTTGGCAAAAGGCCCCTTGTCTTCCATGTGTTTGTTAATGATTGTGAATACAGTTACACGAAGGTTAAACAGACCTGGAGAAACGCGATCGTCATCAGCACGAACGCATAACTACTGAACGATACAGCTCCTCTACTATCCGAAGGCTGATTTAATCCGAGGGGTTTCGCCCAGTTCTTGATACACATAAGCATTGGCCGCAGTAGGGGAGATAAATTGCAATAGTGGTTGATCATTATTGAATTGAGTAGACCTAAACGTTCATTCACGTTGATATCGCAGTGAAGACCAGTCTGCGGATCGACAAACTTGACTGCAATTAAAAATCTGTTATCAGTGATTCCAAGGAGACAAGCGAATGAAATACCAATGGGAACGGTGGCTGAATTTAGAATCAGGCGGATCTTAAAGTTAGCTTGCCTAAGAACATTTGCCACATGGCTGCATGCATTGCAGGTGAATATATAGGAAAGATGGGAGAAATAGAGATATTTACTACATCTGATATACAGCTGAATAGCAGAAAGGATCGTCATGGGCAGTGTGCTTTTAGCGATCGGAAATAGCGTACATGGAAGTTTTCTGGGATATCTCGGCGCAAATCCTGTGGGCATTGTAGAATCCTGGATTTGGTTCGAACGTTAATGACAGAAACAAATATCACAGGAAGCTGCTCACAAGGATGATCATATCTAGGTCACTATTCGGAAGAGAAACACCGTATCTAACCAGTCCATCAGTCCTCGCGGTCGATGTGCCCCATCGTTTCACAAAGAGGGATACATACCTTGTACTGCCAAAAAGTTGAACAGTATACTGTGAACCAAATGCCTTTGTAATCGCACGTTTAACGCGACGTAAAGTAGCTCTTCTCAATCCCCACACCTGCGGGGAAACGTCCACCGACTTGGTGTGGTGTGTTAGCACAAAGAATAAAAACAAGCAATCACTGGCATACCTACCTTATCTAGATAATGAGAATACATGCTACCGGTAACGGAGTTTTCGATAGCGCGTGTGCGTATACTCACTAAACGCATTGTCTTCTTGAGGTGGGAGGGTTGCACAGGAGCACGAAACCCGGAGGGTGACAGAAGGATGACAGCAGCATGACCATGTCCGAATTTTTTGGCGGATCCAGCATGGTATAAAATGCCGACTCTACGACGTTGCCGGCATGAGCGAGTCGAAGTGTTGAGGATGGAGGGCCATGTCAGATGAGTGCCAAAGGTGAAAGAACGTGAAGGAAGTAATAACATCACTTCCTTTAACACTCCTCCCCGGTAAGCTAAGTCATCGATATCGTGTGTGTAGTCAAATTTTCGAACAGTGGGGGTATGTATTGAATTTCAAACTCAGCTGTGGTTCTGGGAATCCCTGGACGACATGATTGACTGGCCATGGGAAGCCGTGTTGTCAAGGTCACACTACCATTCGTCAAATTGGTATTGGAATACAAACCGGTATAGTGGCGTCTCTACGCGCCGCTGCCTCTGTTCTGCTATGTAGATAGCGTATATTATATTTAGAATTATGTTCTGTTGGAATTTCATCCAGCACAGTCAACACTGGTTAGCCATATCTTGGGCTGATTAATATGCTTAGTAATTATGCACATATGATTATGAAGATTAGATTACAGTATGTACAAGCCTTAGACCCGTGCCTACAGCCCGCGCAAAAGTCGCTGCGCTCCTAATGCTTTGCGGGCTTTCGGCACGGGACACGGCTTGCCGGGGGCAAGCCCCCTGGACCCCCTGGTATGCAATGCTTGATC
>JASFDE010000037.1:0-93980 GCA_036937135.1 Nidula niveotomentosa
ATATAAGGAAATCATAATGGAGACTAAGAAAGATAGGAATGAAGATAATGGAGCGTATGAATGGAGTATAGTAAAAGTTCCGATAATGTGCCGAGGTATTGCCAAAATCTCCCGGTGGTCGATGCATAGACTCCTGGAGGTCGTAGCGAGTTCCGGAGGTATTACTGAGCGTAGTGAACGGGATATGACAGCTCCAGGTTACACTTAGGTCACAGAAAATCCTAGCTGTCACCTTGCATCCAAAATTGCCTGTCCCTTGATGTAATCTCACCTACAGCTATTGAGAACAACCTTGCATGTGCCAGCTCTTCTTCTGGGATAGATCTCAGGCTTGACAGCTGTTCTCAGGTCCAGCTGTCACCAGCTTTTTGAAATAGATGCTTTGGAGCTGGCAGACACATTCTGGTAACTACAATTCCTCAAATGAGCCTCACATATTTTGTCAGGCTAGTCTTTAGATATTTGATAGCCAATTGGATTTGACAATAACCTGTGTATGTTCTATGGCACCCAAGGACACATGGCCAAGGACTGCAACAAAGTGGCTGCTTCCACCACCAAGGCCAAGGCTTGCACTGCTACCACCTCCAACAAGAAAGATGCTTCTTCTTCCAGCTCTAAGAGCTCAGAAAAATAGAGAGCAGTCCTCAGGTCTCTGCACAGGCTGAGGACTGCATTGAACTCAACTGTGCAACTAAGGAGTTCAAATTCAACATGTCTGCTCTTTCCAACATGAATTCTTTATGATTCTGTCTTGCTTCTCTGCTCATTTCTGACTCTACCATTTCTATTCTGACACTTGTGGACTCTGGCTTGACTCATTGCTTCATTGATACCTTGTTTGCTTGACTACATGAACTCTCTACCACTAGTATTCCTCCTATTGAATTGATACTGTTTGATGGATCCTTGATTAAGTTGTTCACCTCCCTCTCCACTTTCCTACTGGTGAAAGCATGACATTAGAATGTTATGTTATTCTGCTTGACTTGTCTTGCTCTCTAGTGCTTGGATACAACTGGCTCTCCTGCTACAATCTATTGATTGGCTGGGAATTGAGTAGTATAACTTTCTGCCCTACATTGCATAAGGTCACCCCACCTTTGTTAACACCTGCTCAAATGGATTTTGCTGCTCAGCAACCCTCCACACCAGTTTCTGACACCCTTCTGCTGATCTCCTTCATAAATGCTTCTGCTTTTCTATGTGTTGGTCAATTGCAGGGATCACAAACCTTCTGTATCCATCTTTCCACTCCAATAGTCTCTGGTCTTTTTGCTTCCACCACAGAAGCAGCCATAGACCTTTCTAAAGTTCTCCAGGAATACCACAAGTTTACTGAAATTTTTAGCGAAATATATGCAGATACACTTGCTCCACATTGCCCTTATGACCTGAAGATTAACCTTGAGGAAGGCACTGCACCTTCACTTGGTACAGTCTATTCATTATCACAATCAGAATTGAAGGCACTCCACTAGCTCATTGATGAACACTTATCCATTGGGTTTATTTGTCCTTCCTACTCTCCACATGGTGCACCTGTTCTCTTCATGCAGAAGTAGGATGGCTCTCTCCACCTCTGTGTAGATTTCTGCAGTCTCAATCAAGTTACCAAGAAAGACAGATATCCATTACTACTGATCTCCAACCTCCTTGACAGTCCTCAGAAAGCACATGTCTATACAAGACTAGATCTTTGACATGCTTATCACCTTGTCTGCATAATGGAGGGTGACAAATGGAAAACCACCTTCTACACTCACTACAGTAGCTTTGAGTGGTGAGTCATGGCATTTGAACTCACTAATACTCCAGCAGCTTTTCAGCATTTCATGAACAATATTTTCCAGGATCTATTAAATGTTTGTGTTATCATCTACCTAGACAACATATTCATATACTCCAATGACAATACCTAGTACTGGAATCATGTCAGTGAAGTTTTCCACCAACTCCAAAAACATGGATTGTATGCTTGAGCAGACAAATGTGAGTTTCATTCTGACTCTGTGGAATATTTATGTTATATTCTCTCTCTGAAAAGCCTTACAATCTTGGAAGAAAAAGTCAAGATTATTCAAGATTGGCCTGAAAAAGGTTAAAGACATTCAGTCCTTCCCAGGCTTTGCAAAATTCTGCCAACATTTTATCAACAACTATTCTGACATTACCATTCCACTTGCTCAACTTATGTGGAAAAGTACCTGATGGGATTTCAATCTAGGTTGCTGTAACACTTTCAAGAAATTAAAAGAAGCTTTAGTTTCTGCTCCAATACTTAATCACTGGATACTAGATCCATAGATTATTATTGAATTGACACTTCTGACTACACATTCAGAGCAATTCTTTTGATAATCACTTCCAACAATGAAGTACATCTGGTTGCTCTTCATTCCTGCACTTTCACTACATCCAAACTAAATTATGATACTCACAATAAGGAACTTCTAGCAATTTTGAAGCTTGTTGGTTGTTGAAGTCTTGGGCTGGTTGGATTGCTGGTTGTTGCCAGAGTTTTTCTTGCCCTTGTTGAAAGATTTTTCTGACCTGGTGGAAGTGTTTTCTGTGCAAAATTTCTTGCATTGGTGCTCCCAGTGGCAGGCATCAATAGTCTGAGCTGTTTCTTTAATGATGGTGAGTTTTGAAGGCTTCCTATTCTGTGACATAACATCCTTGATATGACTGGGAAGACCTTTGTAGTGGTGGTGGTGGAGAGCAGATGTGTCCCAAGAGGTTTAAACCACAAAGCAGTTGAACTTGATGTTGTATTTGACAATGCACTGATTATTGTGCATGTGGAGATTGTGGTTCTATATTAATTCAGTGATGGAACTAGATGACAATGGAGGGACTCATGACAAGTCAGAGCAGTATGTATGTCTATCAACATTGATCATCTGTACCAAAGTATAGAGTCAGAAACACAGTCAATTGAAGTACAAAAACTTACAAGACATTAGACATTGACATATTCTATGATCTTCCTGTAGAGACATCCATGACAGGGAATATCCAAGGAGTATCTATAGCACAGTGTATTATCAAAGATTGCCATTATTATAATTGCAAACACTTGTGGAAAGAGGGCCCAATCCAAGTTTGAACAATACCCTTATCCTCTTGACTGACTGCACTTTATGAGAACCAATTTCTGTGGGCTGTTTGTGATGTGGCACCTTTCTAACAGTGTCCTGTCTGGTTGAAAAATATTTCTGCTCAGAGTGATAGAGTGACCACTACCCATCTATCAAACAAGCACAGGTGAAACCATGCAAAAGTTGTCAAGCTCTTCTTCCATGTTGCCAGCTTGATCAATACTTCTGAAATTGATTTTAAGTGATTGGACAAATTCCTGCCAGTTGTTGGTGAGGGTCTCCTGCAGAATGTCAGGCTCAAACTAATCTAATGCTGTCCCCTAAAGGTAGGACAACATAAATTTGATCTTGGCATAGTCATTGGAATAATACCAACAATTGTTGTGGAAGTAAACCATGCACTGTAAAAGAAATAGAGAGTTCCTTAGAGTTAGTGCCATCAAAAGTGTCAGGTATCTTAGCTTTGAGTTTGTTGGAAGACAAAGTACTCTTCCAACTAAGAGTTGACTCAGGATGCAAGCTAGTTGTGGCTCTTCATCAGAAGTTGTGTCATTAGAATAATTGTTGGAGGGAGGATTACCTCTATTATCAGGCTTGTCAGGGTTGCTACATGGGCCACCCTGATACTTGTTGTTGCTGTTGTCATTGTTGCCAGGTCCAGCAGGATCATCTCCACCATTATTATTGGACAGAGACTGTAAGGTCTGACTCAGCTCAGTGGAAGGTGCACAAGAAGTAGCATGATGTGGAGACCATAAACAGTCTACCATGTAAATTGATCAAATTAGCATAATCTATGAAAGACTTACTGTGAATAACACCATTCTCTCAATTTTGCAAATGCATGTCAACTCACTTCTTTTTTTATCTGTGACTGGCATTGGGTCAGTTCCTCACCAACAGCTGTGCTGATAACCTTGATAATGTGTTGATCACAATCAAAGTTATCCACTAAGTTGAGACATTCCTTTTTGATGATATTCTGTTCAAATCCTATTAGTTAGTTGCAAAGTAAAGTGTTAACTGATGAACCATGAGATTATCACAAAGGGCTATTCCTGTGTAAACAGCAAGTCTTCTGGAGGGAAGGACCACCAGTGAGAAGGTCTTGATGTTTGCCTGAACAAATAATATGCTAGGTACTCCTTGTAATGAAAAATAAATTTATGATTACTATATTGAATGAACTTACTGACAATGCATCACAAACAGTGAAGGCAGGAGTAGAAGTGACTATACTGTGGAGCATATTTGCAAGATCAGACTGATTAATATAGATTTATGTGTTGCAGCTGAGGTGTGTTGCTTTGAAGAGATGTCAATGTCAGGGACCTCAAAGAAGATTTAAGAACTGAACTTACTTTAATGAAAAAATCAACTATCTCTCTTTGATAAGGGTGGAACTTCTTGGCAACAGCAAGTCACTGTGCATTCTATGTTTCAACACAGAGACTAGACCCGGATCAACCATTTGTGACATGGCCACTTGGGCTTGGAGAACTTGGAGCTGCTGGTGTGCTCAAATCATCCAAGTAAGAGTGTTCTAACATGCCATTATCCTCTGGCACAGGGCTTGACCTCATGAGATCTTCTAATTCATGATGTTCTCACTCTGTATCTGATATGTGCTCCTAAAAGGGACCTCCTCCTCCATGAGGAGTGGCAGGAGGTGAAGATGACATTAACCTGAACATCCAAATGTTTGGTGTCCAAGTTTGGGTCAACAGTAATTGAACAAGGGAACAAATGACAATATTGCACATCCAAGACTTAGAATTTCTTCTAATTGGACAAGAAGAGAAGGAGGAAAAATAAAATACCACAATGTATCATGCAGGCCATCCCTGCCCCCTCATCCTGCCTTTCTAGTTGAAAAAATTGCTTCCTTAATGATTATACAATTCAACTGAAATTTAATATAGCACAGATACATGTAATACAAATCATTTAAATCAAAGTGTGCTTGAAAAAGGACAAGGATGGGGGTGAATGTTAGAGCTTGCTGCTGCTGATAATGAGCTTGGGTGAACAATGTGTTGTGATCAAAAATGGAGAATATGCAGCAGAGATGTAAAATAATGCATGATGCAAAATACCTACTATTTTAGGTGTTGTGGGAATAATAAAACTGCCATCAATATTGAAAATACACCTGTATTTTTGTCACCAGAGAGACCCTTACTGCCATGTAAACTCTATCTGAATTACAGAATCCAATAGAATCCTCCCAATTCCATCCTATGAAATACCTAGCTGTTTTCCACTGCCTACTGGAGATTCAAAGAAACCAGATCACAAATTAATGGGTCCCCAGATTGTGTTCATGGTTTTTCATTCATGGTATCTTGAGCAAGTATCAGTTGCAGACAAGAAAAGGGTCCATGTACTCTTGAAAATGGAGGTTGATGCCTGGAATCAAATGAGTGCAGTGCAAAAGGAGTCTTGGTTTGCTACAGCTGAACACAAGGGTGAATCATTGAAGGAGGAAAAAAATGAGAAGGAAAATCATTCAGTCCACTATCCAAGCTATGTGCAAGGGCTACTCAAGAATACAATGAAATTCACAGGATGGATATGTACTTACTTCAAATTCATTCCACAATATTTCTGAATTTAAAAGTTATGTAAAAGATGTGCTGAGGTTTCAGCTGTCTGGTCTTTGTATCTCTTGTAAGTACAGTCAAACCTCCGTAACCCATACTCCTCCTAACCTATACACCCCCATAATCCATAGCTTTAGGTAACTACCAACTTGTCATTTTGCACCAAATCTAGCCCCTCATAACCTATAAACTCTCAAATCCCATAGACCGGAGCGTCTACCGAAGGGTGTGAATTAAGAAGGCTTCGATTATACTCGCTGAAGGATTGTATTTATGATTTTGACTACTTCTGGTTGGACGGGCCGGGCCGAGGCCGACCAATATGTTTTGTTCTATTTAACTATGTTGACGTACAATACAGTGTAGCCAAACCCTAACCCTGTTCAACAATCATGTCGCATCTGCCCCAACATCACACCGGATCGCGATAGAACAATATTTCGACATAACTTGGCCAGACGGAGATCTAATCCACCTTCTTGTATATTTTACTCGTCACTTTTTCGTCCTTTTTCAAAGCTGAAATCCTTGGATAAGATGTATGATGGGACCGCACAAGAATCAAGCAATGACATTTCAACTAGCACAGAAGGAGGCGCAGGTGTGTCATTGCAACATAACGCATGCGTTTATGGACTTCATCCTATCCTTTAGATAAAGGAAATTGAAAGTCAGGCCCACGCATATGCGACCCGGACGTCTCACATACAAAATCGCCTAATGTCGACCTTGGATACACTGGACGCGCTTCAAACTGTTCATTCCATAGAATTGGAGTCGATTGTAAGAGAAAAACAAATATTAGCTGACAAATTTCAGCGTTATATCGACGTTGTAAAAGTAGCCGAAATAGAGAGAGACGATCTTCGCGATGCGGTAGTACAGCTAGTCGAGAAAGGTATGCAGTTTTGCGTTGGAACTGAACTCCCTGAACTATTACACTTCGCTCATGACATTCCTTCGCTGTGTTCTTAGTTGAATTATCTAACGACTACAACTCATGGCCGCACGGTCGAATCCAACTCTTTAGCCTTGCCGGTCCGTTGTTTTTTTACTTTATTTGTGTTACACACAGCTCTGGTTGGTTGAATAAGATCGCCACTCTTTGCATAGATCCTATATCTGAGGATGTACCTAGAGAAAAGCGTACCGACGAATCGAATGAGGAACTCTTCTCCTACGCCGCATCTCTCATTGAATCGCTGAAAAGGCAACGCGACCTTGAACGAGAATCTCATAAGCTCACCCGGGAACAAACTAGCGGGCGTATAATTTCACTCGAAGCGCAAGTTGCTCGCCGAGAAGCTGAACTCGAAGCTTGTATACATTCTCTCACAGGAACATTTTTCCAAGACCCTGACTCTGTGATTCCGGGAGAGGCGTATAGGCTCCCAAAATTGAAGGGACCTATAGCAAACAAGCAAGTGATAAAGATGCTCGGTCCAAGCATCTCGAGGAATAAAGCATTAGAGCTGGAAATCAAAACTTTATTTAAGCGGGTAGCTGGTTAATTTCTTTCATTCTGAACTTCTTTCTGATAGCGATTCCAGCTCGAAAGAGCTCGTTCCGCATCTCTGCTATCAATGTCGCAAACATCCCCACGAGCTGGGTCCGTAGCAGACGATCACGAGAAGAATTCGCCCACAGGGATGTTTACTGAGCTTCCCGGTCACCCAGAAATGCAGAGTGTAAACCAAATATCTTCCCTTTCGCAAGATCCTTCTCATACTCGTGGTGCTGGGAGAGTTTTGGACGGGGTTAAAGTAATCTCCCACTGGAGTAACGCGCCATTGTCGCCATCTCCAGAAGCTCCCGCAGACTCGGACGAAACCATTCGCGCATGGCCGCCAGAGAATATAGCAAAGGATGATCAACGAATGACTGCAATTCTTGATGATCAGATCTTGGAGTTAGCTGCGCAAGTAGATGTGTTCAAAGAAGAAAGGAAGGCTCTTGTTAACCTCGTCACTTCAGAAGACCAAGTACGTCTAATCTGCCGGCTTTGGTGGAGTTACTACTGAAGAAATTTGGCATCACAGTCCAGTTCATCCCTGTGGCCCGTCGGTATTGTGAAACATCTCTCAGGGCTCGAGAAGGAATGTACTCAGTAAGCAAGCTACCCACTCGACCCCGAAAGAAAAAGATACCATGGTTGACACGTGATTGCTTCCTATTCAGATTACGACGATCTGAGCGGAATCTCCGCCAACAGTTAGAAGTAAACCGTGTTGATGCTCATTCCCGGGAACTCAAGTTGTTGGGAGAAATTCAAGCGCTGAAGCAACGGGTATCAGAGTTCGTGCCAGTATCGGTGCGTTTTCCATAAATATTCTAAAAATTTTGCCATTTTGATTACTAGAGTTCTCAGGATTCTTCTAGCAATAACCTTCTTGAAGCGGAGGACGGTGAAATATCTATGGAACTTGCCACTCCTCTCCATCCAACTAATATGATACTCACACGGCCGCAATCACCATCTCACTCACCGCCTTTGAGCATACGACGCCGAAGTACAAATGTGGATCCACAAGCTATCGCCCTCCCAGCATCTTCAGTGGAATCTATATCAGGGTACTCTTCAGGAACCCAGTCTCCGAGAATCACGCAGGCAAACCTTTCCTCACCGTCACCGAATTTCGCCTTCTCGCCTTCATCCAGCTCTATTGCCGAGTTGGACCGACTTGAAGACCAGTTGGCTTCGGCTCAGGAGCGCCTCAGAGAGGGAGAACTCGCACTAGACGAAGTCCAAACTGTTTTGGACTCCGTGCAGTTCCCAGGTCTTGATCAGGGATATATGATCTGACGATGGGAGAGAAGCCCACATTCTTACATCTATTCCATCTGATTTTATTGTTCTTAAGTCGTCATACGTACACTCTGTGCTTGCCTTGCTTTGATCGCGTACTATCCCCACAGATAACTCGATATGTACTATCTAATTGCCATTATTGCACAATTCTCCGATTAGGATCATCGAGCTGTAAATTTATGGCATTTGTGTATGTATGTCACTGACATATCTGTCTCAGGTGTCTATACCTATGCCACCTGTCTAAGTTGAAATATCGGGCGACCTTTCCTCCCCGATATCTTTCCTGGCCAAGCGTTCGTTTTCCTTGCCTTTTCGATTCTTTCGCCTGTTTCTGCATGGCTGGACTATTTAGAGCTATCACCATTCCTGGGATATGCAGGCAGTATATATCTCGTTCCTCCATATAATCAGTCCTCCCACGTACATGAAAGATCCAATCGTCCGCGTATGCAACAGCCCCGGTGACAATGGTGGAATACGGGCCGGTTCATGAATCATCTTCTTTGTGTTCTTTATAATAGCAGGGCAAAGAGCGACCGTCGAAGCTGTAAATGACGAAATACTGACCTTTTTTCTTTTCATTTCATTTCTTTTTTTTAGAACCCCCAAACATGGACTTTTGAATGTCAAATGCGGGTCGAGGAATGGGGAGGGGCTCGCAGAAACGAAGCACTACCTATTGGAGAATGCAGATCGACCAATCGCCTTCTAATTTCCTCCACTGTGTGTTCTTTCACTTGGACAAGTTGGATTTCAGACGACCGAATATTGTTGCAGGCGGTAGAAGAGTCGACTGAGCCAATCTTACACCTTGTTACTCAGCGCTCAGCTGCCGCTTTATCAGTGTGACGCGGAGTGCCGGTTCCCGATGGCGAATGACTTTGCAAGCATCACTGCATGATCACTCCTATCGCCACAAACTGATTTCTCACCCTTTCAAACTTAAGATCATCAGATCTCCCTTGTTCGAATGGTTCATTACGAAATAATCACAAAAATAACCAAAGCTATTGGATTCAATTGCCAGCCAAAAAAAAAATACAAGCAGAAAGCAGCACAAGGTAAGTACAGTTTAAAGCCACGAAAAACTGCAGAGTTTATGTTCAATGTATCGCTTCTTTGTCATTCCAAAAGTAGATCCTTTATATCAAAAGATTTCTTCTACTCAGAATATATTTGATTGCGATCAGGTTTGCAACATATCCGCGCTGGTAGTCTGGGAAGGCTCATTTTGCTCAGGGCACGCTGTAAAGGGTGTCGTTGGAGTCGTCACCCTCGTCGTATTTCTATCCACGGGCTGTCCGAAGCGTCCCAAACTCTGGAAGTTGGAGTTATTATACTGGATATCTGGGCTAGCGTGGTGTGCTTTCCGACAAAATGAGGAGGAGCGACGCCTGTCTCCACATAGGAGTTGCAGTATTCGAAAACGAGTCGGTACAAAGAATGCCCGTTGGCAGGCCTGTCGCTCCTTAATATCCGTGCCATAACGTGCTCCACGACGCAGTGTGCCCATTACTGCGCTCCAGGTACGGCTGGTGGCACCGAATGCAGTGACACAGGGTGTGATCGTGAGTGGCAGCGACAGCGGCATTAATGACGACGGCTGCACTCTGTGAAGCAGAAGCTATACTATCCGGGTCTCTGGGAAACATCATTTGGCTCTTTAATGCCTGCCGAAGAGTCTGGTGGAGTTCTTCCAGACGAGTGTTAACCCAGAAAGTAATTAAGAGTGGCGGCAGCGGGGAGTGAATTCCTGCAGAAAAAGACATGTTGTCCTCCCTGTTCCGGATGGATCGAGTGAGAATAGCCTTGTTCATGGCCGAGAGGACAGGGGTTATAATTCAGAGAGTTATATAGTGGACATTGGGTGGGAATGGCAGTTATATGCATGAGGAAGAGAGTCTTAAATAAACAGAGGGATGCCATTGAGTGACGACGGTCCAAGTGAGGCGGTTAGCCGCGGTATATTTCTATCAAACAATGACCCTAACAATGACCACACCTCCAAAAAATCGTAAGTGGCCATTTTGCTGAATAGTCGCCAATGGGCCAAGCTTGCACTGTTCCAATGACCATTGTTTACGAAAGGGAACAGTAGTCGTAAGCAAAGACCGATGCAGAAGGTGAGTTGGCACTCTTACCACCAAAAAACAAGAGAAAAAAGAGAGAAAAAGTGTATCACTCACATAAATATTATCATAACTGAAACGTCGGACAGCAACCGCAGTGCAGTCAATAAACGAACACTCTGTTGTTGGCAGACTGTATTCACAAAAGTCGCTTTATCGCTCTTTAATGAGCTTCCCCAGAATGATTGTACAACCTCGGCTGAGATTCCGCTATCGATATGTGTTATGTGACAAAGAACGCCAGATGCTTTGCATAAGGTTCATCGATTTCTGGAATACTGCGCCAACCATGCGGTTGCCTGTCAATGAGTATGCGTCCTGTCAATATTCATTGGGTCACTCGTAAGAGTTCACTTGAACATTCCAATTAAGCTTTAGCTATTTGCAACCACCGCGCGGGCTAGAATCGAGTATCCAATACAGAGGAGGGCGTCAACACTATACGAGAGTGGGGTCCGCGGAGATAGTAAGAACATTGCGAGTCTCGCGACTCGGCAGAAACGAAGTGGCTCGGGGTCAAATCGGCAGAAACATGGAACGCGCGCTGCACATGGTTTAGAGGGCACCTTGGACCCTAGAAGGTCACAAGTGGTTCCGTGCGTATTTAAAATGAATACCCAAATGAATAGCATTAAAGCTTATAAAGGCGCTTCTAGCGCAACAACGTCGTCATAATTAGTGGAAGTGCTGTGGCCTTATGTCCCCCTCGGTTGAACCGCGTAAGGACTAGTAGAAGACGAGGCAGGGTAATTGTATGCCGGAAACGTGTAGATAAAAGATCTCTGTTAGGCAGAGAATTCTTCCGGTGATTTATTGGTAGGCGTTAGTTTGTGCGAGGTTCACGCGAGAAGGGCCGCCATGGGCGGACTCTCACTACCGTTTGATCGGAGGTGCTCCCTCGCATTGAGCTAGAACGCAAGAGAAAAGTCAATCTAAAGAACTCGACCTGAAGGGCTCTGAATTCTCCAGGGAATGAATCTGTAAATGTGAGAGATGGCTGGAATGTTCTCTAATAACTGGAAAACGTAGCCTCGCTCACAGCCTTTTATTGAGAGACAAATGATCAACAGGAATATTATTCCACGTTGCAAGGATTTTAGAAAGAATAGCAGAAAACGAATCTGAGTCTAACAACAAAGGGAATAGTCGCTGGGATTCCAGAAATTTCTGTAAATGTTGCTAGAAAATGAATGATAGCAGTTGCCTTCAGATACGGAGAAAGAATTCAGAATTCTCTGTGAAGATAAGACATGTGCAGGTTCACCGCATTACTGCGAGAGTACCAAATATGAATGGGTTGGCATGAAACGTGAAACATTAAAAAACACATCATTTGCCTGCTCGGGTGAACCGAGAACTATATTGGTGCTCTTGGATCACTTGATATGTATGTCGATTTACGGTGGGTCAGCGAACTGCACAAATCAACGGTTTACTCGTATGATGCTGCCATAGTAAGCTGGGAGATCTCAAATCGACACCGACATTGAAATATGGGGAATCACATCTGATACATTTGTTGGTAGGTGGCGCTACGAATAAAGTGGATGGATACGTACATTGCGGCGAGATGATATCACACATCTTGCTCGTACTTGAGGCGTGAGGCGGTCTTGTAGCATATGCAGTATTAGCTGGGAAATGATGTACACTTGTCCAGGCAGTAATAGCACGTTCCTGGATCCACCAACGGTGCGAGTGTATCTTTGATGATGAGCTAACTGACAGAACCTGTGGTTCTCTTGATAGAGCCACAGGATTCCTCCGACATTGATGATTTTGCAAGCACTCAGTGCACTGACGGCTCCAACAAATGTGAAGTGTACCGCCCAACGAACATGTTTGACGTTTGAGAGCTATATGCGGAAAGGAAACTGCAATTAAAGCTGACAATGCCAATCGTGCACGAATCTCTTAACGGGGAAATCTATTTTCTTCTGCGGCCGCCGTGTTGCCCACCGAGAAATCCCGGGATGAAATAAATATATACGACCGAAAGCTGCGTGCCTTATAAAATTAGCGATATCTCATTCGTGGCCATCCTTAAATCCATTATGAGTACAACAGATTTTGGGTGCCGCATCTCCGAGTCAACATGGTTGAGATAATATTAAAACAAGTATGGCCAGAGGTACTCACCGTAAAGACAGACGACTTAGCTCAGGCACATGATCTGCAATTGAAGGTCACGGTGTTAGTAAATTGTTCGACTTGTCGTCGGCATGTATAGAAAGCAAACCACCAAAAATAGCTCACAACCAAGAAACGGCCAATACTCCCCATCATGACTTCGAAGACCTTGGGAAATCAAAGACGTTTCATTTTCTGTTTGATCAATGCATCCATCAGATAGATGAATGTAATGAGACGGTGCAGGCAGAATAATCTGTTTCCTGAGCCATGTTTTTCGGACACGCGGCGCATAGGTGAATACTTCCTTAATTATATTCAATTTTGAGCATGGCAGCTAGAAAATTGAGGGGTGAATTGACAGCCTAAAATTGCGACCCAGGGGGAAATGCCCGCTATTAGACAAATGTTTCAACGAGAATATAATCAAAAATAAACAGACGACCTGCCCTTTCCCACTACGATGAGAAAGAAAATAGACCCATATCAATGATGTTTCATTATCAGAGTGATCGATTCAGCCTAGGTATAGTTGCTCACATACACCTATCAGATGGATGCATACGGTTCCTCAGTCAATAATGATCGAAATGGCTTTGGAGACAGCTATTGGAGCTGGATCGTGGGGATACCGGATACAAATAGACGGTATTGTTGTTAGCACGGCTACTTGTATCGTTCCCGAGGATAAAGAACAGGCTCACAGAACTCCATTTTATCACTGGGCATGGTGACAACTCCGCCATATCCTGTATATGCCTTAATAAAAAAAGGAGTAACTGGTATGAATTCCAGCGGGACCGCGACAGCCCGTCAACCGTGGAATTCATGAAAACAAACCAGACAAAGTTCAGTCATTGGGGATTTATAAAAATAGAACAAATCGTAACTTGGTAGAACGGGTCAAAGGCAGAAATGAGAAACAGAAGAAACGGAAGCGCAACCCAAACCGGTAGGAAAACCCACGCTGCACGCACCTGGGTATGCTTCGGCGCGTGATGTACTTTTCTCGGACGTGCAAACGCCAGTTGAATCATACCTGGTGCTTCTAAAAGCACAGGTATGTTGCGCATGATGCGATACCTGGGAGAAGGCCGAGAAGAACCACGAAATATCACTTGCATCATCACATTGAACCGGAATGGGAGAATCAGAGGAAGGGTCGGACGTGAAAATCCCTGGATCGAACAGATGGTGCCGATGGAGAAGTACGTAGGTAGGGGTTGAAGGTAGGAGGGAAGATCGAAACTTGGCGGTGAATAAGGCACAGGTCATGAGGAATATTATCTCAACTGCACGGTACCCGATTGCATGTCTCCACCTCCACTGCCTTTGAAGCAGAGTTTGTGTATGGTAGATATAAAATGAAAATAAATGAAACGAAAGAGAGACAGCTACACTGCATCAGTGCAAATCCGAACAGAGCAAGATCTTTAGAGAGAAGATCTCAACAGCGAACAGATGACGCAGATGGTGCTGTGGATTGAGGTAGTTGGGTAGGGACGGCGAGTGGGAAGTAGGGTATGACTCGGTGAACAGATACGAGAACTATTATCTCAACTGCAGGGTATACCCATACTACCAGCGCTCCACCTCCCCGACCTCCGATATGGAGTACGAATAAGGCAGGTGTAGAAAAAATAGAATAGAAGAAAGTGAGCTAGGCAGATAGCAGTAAAGAAGCAGTGGTGTGGGACGCCCGAGCTGTTGATCAAGCGCATATGTATTGTGAGCAGGGATCGACGACAGACGATGGACGCCACCAGTTGGGCGCTTGGCAAGACAAAGTTCAATGGAGGAAGAAGAGCTGTTGAGCCGTGAGCGCAAGGGGAAGAGGCGGAAGGTGGGCCGAAGATGAGACGCCACTTCGGCCTGGGGGTTGAATTGCCGGTGAGCCACCAACGTACGGCAGCACGGTGCTCCCGTTGACGCTACACCACGAAAATAAAAATGGAGTGAAAATGGAACGGAAAGAAAGAAACAATAAGGTTCAGTCCAGCCGCAAGACGCCCAGAATGATAATTTTTTTAACGCAGAAATAAAGTTCAGTCGAGTGCCCATGTCCGGGTTTGTGCTACGCCGGAAGAACGAAAATAGAAGAAGCTGGATACAAAAATATAAAATATAAAGTTCAGTCGACCAACACCGTGGCCAGACTGATAATTTATGAAAAAAATCGGAAGAGGACCAACACGAAGAGTTTACGCAGGAGTTGGGGAATCAAAGCGCAAGATGATCTCACGTGCATACCTGAACGACGTAGCACTGTCCTATCCGTGATAAGCTGGGCTTTGAACATCCGGGGCGCGCACTGTCACTCAAAGAGTCGATCCTCGAATGAATAAATGGCCAGATTCCACGAGAATGGTCGTTCTTCTTCTGCCATCCTGTTCCGTTCAAGTTCTGTTATTAGCTGAGTGATAGATCGTTAGTCCGTCAGAAGCGGTACGCTAGATAGATAGATAGATGGATAGATGGATGGTGGGTGAGTGGTGGGACGAACCCCAACTTGGCCTTCTTGAGCAAGCGCATCTGTTCACACATCGATATTTTCCATGATAGATGATTCGGTTTGGGAGCTGATTTTGGCAGGCAGCTACGACAAGACATGAGTATTCAGTCATCTGCGCGTTCTCTGGCAGCTGACTATCCAGAATGTGCTGTAGTTGGAAGTTCTCTGGCGTATTGCGTTCTCGCGTCATTGCCTAGAGACAGTATGTGAGAATTGGGTCGTTATGCAGAAGCGGAATGGGAAATCAACTTCAAATACGCATCTGTTCGTGTATTGTTACGTGCGCATCTATTGGTGAATCGTTCACGGATCGTAATCTGTTTATGATAACTGATTCAGTTCGGGGACTGATGATGGATACGAACACTGACCAGATATGGTTGCTCTTGTGTGGGGAAGGCGCGTTCTAATATGGCTGTTCCCGAACCCGGTGTCGTTGCAAGTTGGCGTATTACGTTGTGGTAGGTGGGTGTGAGGCGGAACTTGGTACCTGGAGATGGTATGTGATTAGAGAAATAGAATATGATGCGGAAATGAGATAGGATTGAAAGTACTAATTGAGATATCTAGCTCCGACAAAACAAGAGAAACTAAAATAGCAAAGAACATCGCTGAAGCACGCTCTCGCGC
The DNA here is from genome assembly GCA_036937135.1 of Nidula niveotomentosa. NCBI lineage: Eukaryota > Fungi > Basidiomycota > Agaricomycetes > Agaricales > Nidulariaceae > Nidula > Nidula niveotomentosa. The sequence continues at coordinate 15,918 of JASFDE010000037.1, forward strand.
TCGAGAAAAAAATGCAGCGCACAGGAAAGATAAAAGAGCCCAAAACGATTTTTTTTTTCGGCGGTAGTAGGCTCCAGGAAACGACTCTCTTATGTTGAAAGCAGGATGTACCACACACGACCGCCGGGAGACGCCAGCGCGTCATCATGATGCACACCGACGCCACGAAGACTGAGCGCTGGAGAAGCACTCGCATGACCACGTCCGCATGGTCGGGGCGGGGGAAGGGAAGTGGGCGACCACTGCTCGGACCAGCGGGTGCGCCGTGTTCAACGCGGATGATGCAGGGTTTAGGCGAAGCCCGAGAAATGCACAGGCACAAGACGACGACGGTGGTGGTGGTCAGCCCGGTGTTCTAATTTATCGCAATATTCTTTGCGGTGTGTCCAGTGCTCGGCCGATCGAACTTTGCTCCTTCCTTTCGCTGCAGAATGCAACGTCCGTTGCATCCCGGAAATAAGAGCTGTTGAATTTGATGTCGTCAGCCAAGATGATTAAGGAAAGGTGGGGATAACTATACCTTAAAGAGGATTGGGGAGTTGCTGTCCAGTAATGATGGGCGGGCAGAATTGAGCCGCTCAAGTCTGGGCAAGAACTAATAGGGCGAGAGACAAAGAGTAAGAGAAGGTGCGACTTTCCGGGCCAGTGCAGATAATCTTAGTGCTTGCTATTCTGTGGGAGGCAGAGCATGCTACGATCAGGCAGAGCAGCGTCGTGGCTGGAATCAGATGGATCATGATTCAACGATATCATCAGTGTATAATTGAAGGTGGATCTGAGATGGGTTAATGGGCCAAGGGCGGGGGGACATGCAGGGTCGGCGTGATAAGGTGGGAGATCCGGAAGTAAATGCGACGAATCGGTTAGTTGGACGTGGATCTGCGACATGGACGAGTGGTATGAAAGAATAGAGGGAGAAGCTGAGCTCGCAGAAGGGGGCGGAGATGGAGCTGCATCGCCGCCGACAGGAAAGGGGGTGACAGGGCAGGACGGGCAGCTTGACTGGTGACTTGCGTCCGCCGTGGAAGGAGGCAAGGCCCGCACGCACTGGGAGCAGCAGGAGGTGGGAGGAAGAAGCCGGGGGTGCAGCGAGAGCGAGAAGGGGAGAAGACAGTGATGGCCGTGTGATCCGAGGCCGAGAGGGAGAACAAACGACTCGGAGTGGTCTGGCATAGCAGGGAGCGGCGATTGAAAGGCAGCTGACTGCATGTTGGCGGAACTTGAAAAAAGAGCGAATGGACCGAACCAGCTCAACACCGGATTGGGAGGGCCCAACGCGGTTTACTCGAATCTCTTTCATTCCCTTTCCTCTCCAGCGCTGAATGTCCTCCAGGGTTCTTTCGGACGCTCCCCCATCAGCATCACAATCGCACAGCTCCTGCAGGATGCCCGTGTTTGGCTGGTGCGTAGCGGCTTAAATACGTCTGCCCATGATTATCTGACTCCCATCAAAGGGAAGACCACCGTGCAGGCCATCATCCTAGCCCAAAGGACACACGCACACAAGAGCTCGACCCAGAGCTCCAGCCCACCCGGCCCCCGACCGACGACGCCCCCCCAGACGAGCCCCGCTCGCCTTCGCCCGAGTCTGTCATCGACCCCGCTCTGCGCACAGTGAGCATTGCTCTTTCTTTTCCAGGAAGAGCCATCACTCATCCTTCCAGTTGCCATCATCGCGCGATTCTGATAAGAAGGGCGCCGTGTTGCCGAAAGAGAGCATCTTTTCTTCTGCCAATCACCGGATCGAAGAAAGCAGGCACCTGCAGGAAAGCAGACCCCTCGACAGTTCCATGCCGCACCGCGTCGAGCCCTTTGCCATGTCCTCCTCGTATGTGTCGCGCACCGGCTCTCCCCCGCGCAAACCTGACCCCTCCCGCAGCCACCGTCGCCACCATTTCGACAACTCGAACCGACTCCCCTCGCCACCCCCACCCATTGCCACCATCCCGCACTCGCACTCGCCGTCACCATCTGTCACCTCGGTGGACCGTTCATCAGTTTCCACGCCCCCCGTGCGCCGATCCCCGCCGCACAATGTCATGCCCGCGGCGCCACTCTACCAATCAGCGTACCCGCCCGACCCGTCAATGATGCGGTCAGCCCATCACCCGGGGCATCATCCATCTCACTTTGCCCCCCCGCGCGAGCATATAAACCATGCCCCCCCTCCGCCGTACATGTACCAGCCACACCCCGGCTTCGAGCACCACCGCTATCCCGAGCACCCCCACCCCGACCCCAGCGGCGGCTACCACCAGGGCCCCGTGCACCACTTCTCCGTGCCTCCACCGCCCATGGCTCACCCCGGCGCCATGCCCCACCGCGATCCCTATGGCCAGCCGTACCCCATCCCTGGGGGCCAGAACCCGATTGCTGTCATACACACCGACGACGCGGCGACGAAGCTCAGCGACCGTGTCCGGCGCCGCTGCTTCAACTGCTGCACCACCGACACTTCCACCTGGCGGCGGTCCAACCTGAGCCCAGGCAAGGTGGTGCGTATTTGTCTGACTTCGTTCTCCTCTCCCACCCCGTACTCACCCCCAACCCGCAGCTATGCAATAAATGCGGCCTCTTCGAGCGCACGCACTCCCGCCCGCGCCCGGAGCAGTTCCCGCACAAGCGCGGGCCCCTTGCCGCTTCTTCCCTCCGCAAGACGCCCCCGCACAACCAGCTCCCGCCCATCTCGCCTCCTTACCACTATACCCACCCGTCCCTCGCGCCCCTTCAGCAGCAGCAGCAGGAGCCCGCGCAGCGCCAGCAGCGCGAGTACGCCCCTGTGCAGGGCAGCAGCAACGGCTCTGCCGGGCCCAGCACAAGTAGCAACGGTGGTGGCGGGAGCGGGACCACCCTCCCCGCCCTGCAGTCATGGCACCACGACCCTTCTGCCCCGGGAAACAGCTCGAGCTCCGGGCCCCCCTCGCTCGCGTCGTCCCCGCACATGCACACGCACGCACATCCGCCTCCTACACGCCGCTCGACGCTGGACTCGCAGTCTGGGGTGAACAGTCGGCAGGCGAGTCCCCCGCCCGCGTCAGTGGCGGTGGCGCCCTCAATGGCGAGGGGATCGAATACATCCCAGGATAGCGAGCGGGGCGCGAGGGATGCGTAGCCGCCGTTTAGTTGTTTTGCTCATGGGAGAGGGGGGGAGGAGGAAAGAAGAAAAAACCAATAACATTCGCTGCTGCTGCCCGCTCGCTGTCGTTGCTCTCTCAAGGTTCCGTGCTCGCGAAATGACACTTCCTCCTCTTCCCTTTCTCTTCTCTCTTTGTTTATTATGCCCCCTACTTATATGTCTCCCACCCGCTCCCTTCCTCCCTCACCCTGTCCATTCCCTTCTCCTAGTGCTAAACCCTTACCCGCTTTACCTCGCTTTCTTATCTCAGACTCTAATGCCAAAATTCTCTAGGACCACCAGATACACCCCACTCATAAACCCCCCATCCATATATCTATTCTCCCTATGGTACCTGCGCGCCAGTCGATCTAGCCGCTCCCACTTCACTTACACCCCCACCCTCACCTTATCCATGTATCTATCCCATTTGTCTCTTACCGTGTCGTCGCCTCTTCATTTTTTGTTAAATCATCGTGCACAACGCAGTTACATAACGTTACCGCAGAAATAGTGTCCTCTCATCTTGTATCGTAGTTGGCTCTTGATTATCGTATATTCCCTCGCGGGACCTCAACCGCCTGCAGTAAACTTTTTATCCTGTCGTTTACGGCTATAGCACGTCTTCCCAGCTTAGCAATTTGAAGTAATAATCGAATTTTCTATGCATACTGTTCCCATTCCTCCTTTGAGTCTTTGTCCTTGGGATCGACTGTACTATACCGGAGCCGTCCCGCTGGGCCTGGTTCTCGAATGCACCAAACTTTTTTTTTCATTGGAACACTCTTCGAATTGGCTACTGACGCCAGCACATGAAGGTACTATCTATATCTATCCACCCTTGCCGTTCTCATGGCCAAGCACCTGAAAATCGCAGGCCTTGTTACGCTTTCAGCCAGCGGCCCCTCCCTTCCCCCAAACCGTGACGGTTTTTCCTCCAGCCCCAGCTCGCGACTCGCTCGCGCGCGTTGCACCCATGTGGCCTGCTCATCTCAATCGATCGATGCATCCGTGGGATTTCCCAGATCGCATTCGCCAATAGCGAGGGTGACGATGATGGGGACCTGTGGAATCTGATTTGGGTGATGCCTGAGATGGGGTGTGATCGAAGAGGTTGTCTCATCTGCAGATTTGATGTGATTTGATTTCAAAGCCTGATTGCGCCGCTTGATCCGCCGACCCCATGGCCAATCGTGTTTTGACCCGGGGGGTAGTGGGCTGGGAGAGCTTTGCGCTGCAATGGAAGGGAAGGGGACGGGAACTGGGAAGGGCTTCACCTGGGAGGGTGTAGGGGGCGCTCTATCGCACTTTGGGATGTTCGGCCATGTGGTTGCAGAGACACGGATGCTCCCGGCCGTAATGACTATCAGATGCACTCATAGCCGCGGAGAGGTCTTGTCGTGCTCGATGTGGGCTACGCTAGCAACTCGAATGACCCCGCTAGCACGGGTGGGTATGTAGATGTGCGAATGGAAAATCGCAAACTGCGTTGACCTGCCTGGTTTTCCATTGCACTGCTGTTACACAGGAAAATCGTGCTTAGACACCGGGAGGAAGTGCCTGGTGTTTGATCATGGCATACACAGGTCCGGGTACGTGATGCTCGTTCCGGTCATTCCAACTGTACAGCAAGGGTGGACGTGATAAGCAAACTGACCATCTAACTTGCCATCTGTTCGACAATGTGTTCAGCCGCGTTCGTTCCTCGTCCTGGACGTTACATATGTAGATACGTTGGAGTTGTAATCGAACAGTCGCCTCTCTTGGAAGAACTCAATAACGAACTTCGGAAACAATAGTTGGACGCACTAGCGTTCATGCCGTCCGGAAAGAAGGCGCTTGGTGGTTTCAGCAGTTCAGAGATGTGGGTCCTCGTGACGAGTCTGAATCCCCGAGTGCCTCACGAGCCGCGGCTACCAGAAAAGCTTCCAGCCAATGGCGCTCGTTTTTATTAATTCTGCGGCGTCTTCCTCGGCTAACTGGCCACTGAGAACGGGTCTTGAGGTAAATAATTTCACAGAAGTCCAATGACTGACATACATCTATACCTTGTGTAGGGTTCTGTAATTGTGCGTGAATGAGGAGGTTGACAGACATCCCGGCATTACGATGCTGAGGGTAAGCTTATTTGAAGCTTGTTCGATCCCGGCCATTGGATCATTTCATTGCCGTGCTGATGATGACGGGCGCGACAGGCACGTCTTCCAATATTATTTCGAGTCGTAACGCGAGTACCGCATACCCGCGAGTGTTGCAGCCGCACAAAAAGGGAATAGACCTGGTAATATCAGTCAAGGGTCCTTTCAGAAGATTTACCGAAGTTCGAGGGTCCCAGGCGGGCAGGCGATTCGCACCGCCGGCGAAATCCAGCTGAATGGTGAGCCCAGTTCAAGAAAGGCCACATGAAGCGCCCATGACCGAGCACCGAGTATCCGGCATGGGAATGCCGGTCCTCTCAAAACCCTCTTTTCTAACACTCCATTAAAGCAGCAGACTGGCCTTCGGTATGAAAGGATACACTGAACTTCGCGGAAGGGAAGCCTGAAGCTAGCCAACAGACGGATCAGTTCATCATGGATAATTTGCTCGATCAGTAGTAATGATACTATCTCGGCGTTAAGGAGGGTCATTGACAATTGGAGGGCCCGATAACGTGTCTAATTAGAGAATTGCATCACACGCCGTGAGTCGGTTCAACGTGGTTCATGGGAAGCAATACGTCAGGGATTACTACCAATCTGAGATTGCACTGCGGAGGTGTTCAAGGAGGCAGCATATCCCCCCGTTTGTCAAGGAGCGTTTGTTCCAATGGCTGTTCGATAGGTCTAGTAGATATATTCTGCAATACGAAAGGCACAGAACAGCGCGTCACGATGCGTCTGGTGATCTAAAAATCGACTTCTTTGAGCGTCAAGTGCGGGTGGTTGAACAGTTGAAGCACAACAGCACACATCATGATCGATAGCATCATCGTAATGCGCTGCATGCATAACATTGTCTAATTGAACGGATAAAGAAGCACTATACGTTACAAAGGCAACGAGGGCTTCACATATCCATGCTGCTCAATGTCCCTTGAAACCTCAGAAAATTTCTGGTAAGCATCCTTCTCCGCGTCGAACGCGAAAAGCCACTCAGGTCTAGGTAGTTCCACAGACTTTCCCCAGTCTTCTTGAGAGCTAGCTCGGTGCCATTTGTCCCTGGTCGACTCGCCCATGAGCTGAGCAAGCCTGACACGCTTGTACCTGCATGACGATTTTAAAAAAAATTTAGTAGCTTTCAAGGTAACGCCTGGCGACCAAATGAAGGGAAACAGCGCGGAGGCACGGAGGAGAAAAGATAAGTCAGCACGAGGTGGCATGTGGTACGGCGTCAAGGCCCTGCCAGCCGCCGGATGGATGCGCGCATAAGACGGAAATGGGAAGTAGAACCGTGAATCGCTTTTAAGGTAGCTCTGATGCTGACTGAAAGAGAAAACTGGGATGGGGAGCTACTCCCAACGCACCGGATGTGTTCCCAGGTTCTGACAGCGAGGGGCACCCTCTCCTGGCCCGCAAGCTGCAGCGTGACCGCCAGGACGACGCCGTCTTCTATCCCCTGTGACGCGCCTTGTATACTCGTCCTATATCATATAGACAGAAGAGCGAGACAGGTAAGCCGAGAGATGCCGCAGGTATACGGAGAAACTGCCCGCGGCCGAAATGCCCACACCATCCAATAAGGAATAATGTTCCCTCCCGCGATCTGCGAGGGCGTATGTATCCACAAGCAAAAGCAGATGCGCCGGGAGTTATTAATATGATAACAGATGATAGAAGACCCACGGTAGGAAGGGATGGGCTGCGTCTCCAATCAGGAGCACTCTGCCCCTTTGGCTGACCCACGTCGGGAGCGGGTCGCGGTAGACGAGCTTCCAGTCGACAAAGGCCGGCGCCTTGGCGAGCACGGCGGCGCAGCGCGGGTCCCAGTCCCGCACGATGGCGAGCACATCGGCCTTCCTCCCCTGGCAGGACCAGGAGTCCTCGATATCCGCGTCGTCCCTATATGGGGGCAGCAATTTAGAGTTTTGTCAGGACTGCATTTGCGGAAGCGAATTGGGGGATAGGAAGAAGATGCGGCGGAGAGGGAGAAGAAGGGAAGGAAGAGGCTGAGACGCGCCGGGGAATAGGTGCGCGTACCTGTGTGTGAGGACGCAAGACACCGCTCTCCCACCTTGGCTGCACGAGGTAATGAAATGCACGTCGGGGCCTATTTCGACGAAGCGAGGACAAGGGTTAAATACGCGAGGGAAGGAATGAAGAGCACATGAGGAATGAGTAAGCCAGCCTTCAGCACGCTATCTCAGCAACGCACGAACCACCCACCTATCCAGGCGTACACCACGTCCTCGCCTTTGCACATGAAATCGGTGAGAGGATCTGTGTCGATCCCGTGATCCTGCGCGGTGAACCAGGCACGATAGATCGCGTAGCCGGAGGATTTAGGTTTGTCGGCGTGTCCCTGTGGGAGGGATAAAAAGAGTTGGTAAGTTAGTTGGGGCAAGACATAAGAGGGAAGACAGAAGGCTAATTGATCTAGCCGGGGGATCATGATCTCGAAGACGAAGAAAGAGGAAGGGCAGGGATTTCAATTCAGTTAAATGAGATGGACACTGACCAGCACGACCTCCCGTGCCTTGCTCCGCACGCCGTCGGCACCCACTACCATGTCCGCCCCCATCCTTTCCCCACTGACAAGCACGACCCCGGCTTTTCCCATCCCTTCCTCTTCTGCTCTTTCCTCGCACTCCCAGTACCCCGCCACGTCCTGCCCGAGTCGGACGTCGACCCCTACGGCCCGCGCGTGCGCGTACAGTACCGCGTGCATCTGCCCTCGGTGACCGTTGTATGCACGCGAACCGTGCTCGTGCTCAGGGAGCTGCTGTGCGTGCATGAGTTCACCGGAGTACGTGTGGATGTGCTAGCATAGTGAGCAGGTGAGTGACAGGCTTAAGTAATGAAATTGAGGAGGGAAGAGACTGACGAGTGTACATGCGTGTCCACAGAGGGGCCAGAGCCTGCAGTACAAAGAGACATATGGGTATGTGGTGTCAGGGATATTTTATCTGATCGAACCATAGGGAGGTAGATCAGGAACGCAATACGCACTGGTCGTGCAGTCCCCACCGCTCGATGAAGCGGCCGGCATTTGGCCCCAGGCTTAGAACCTAACAATAGCCAATAGGAGAGTCAGTTGACAGGAACATACCGCCGGGACTCGGACAAAGGATTGACATCACCTGTAGGTTTTTTCAGTTTGGGTGTATTACTAGGGACTAGGGACTGGACGGCGGACGTACCGAGAGATTGCAGATCCTTGATGTCTTTGAATTTCTCGAGAAGGAGGACGGAGTGCCCTTTGAGGACGCATTATATCGCGCATGCGAGGCCTGCGAAGCCGCATCCGACGACGATGACTTTGATTCCGGTGGGCTGTGGACGCAATGACGCGCCAGAGGAAGAACCGTTCATCATACTGTGGTTCCCGCTCATCTTGGGCTAGCAGATAGGACTTAATGCACGTCGTCCGGCGGCCTTCGATTCTGTTATATACAGCGCATCTTGAAGCCCGACTATCGCACCGCACGAGGCCAAGTATATCGACGAAGCATGCATTGGGGAGAGAGAAGAGCAGCCCGTCCGACGAGCGGCAGTGCGAGTGTCGGACGGGGTCGATGATTAGACAGGTCAGGGTGTATACAAAGATAATACATGTATATGTAGCTGCAATGAGGTGTGCACATGCACTGTGGATCTCCTGTACACCCAAAGGCCGAGCAAAATCCGAGTGCGGGAGCTGGAAAAAACGATCAGAAATAATCTGAATGGGCTGAGGCTTATCAGATGACACGTACGCTTAAGAGGACCACACGGCATAGCGCATTGTAGGCTCGATGCTCGATAGTCCATTGCTACGCGTCGCCCTCATCCAAGCAAATCGGTCCTCGCGATATGAGCGCGCTTGACAAGCCTGGAGGTGGTCTGTGCGTAGGAGCGTTTGCACGTGAACGTGGATATGCTGTGGTTAGGGTTACTCCCAAACGGCATGTGAATTCTTCCCCACGGGGCGGGTTCATCGTTGCCGTGTGCCGGTTCTCCCATGTTTTCTGACCGCCTTTGGCCGTCTTGAAAGCCTTTCTTGAAATTATAAGCCCATGCATACTCTGCTGGATATATGTGATAGAAACGCCTAAGTGCTATGGGACGGGTATTGTAGCTCCGGATAAAACATAATCGAGGATTGCACCCAGTCGCGTTCGAGGATGTGCTGACACGCTTACGGTAGGGGCCGGTCCATGTGATTGCACGGGTCCATCTCATCGCCGGGAGAGACCGTCTTTATAACTCGCGCCGCCCCGTCCTCCCAAACTCAAGTTTATTCCTCTCCTCCATCTCCGCCATGTCCACGCAAGCATCCACCTCCTCCGCCAAGGCTCGCATCCTCGAAAAGCACGACGACGACATCGTCATCGTCTCTGCAATCCGCTCTGCTATCACCAAGGCACGTAGCGCCCGCGCGCACCCAAGTGCGCAGGACTAACACTTCTTTCGTGAATAGGGCAAGAAGGGTGGCTTCAAGGACACCAAACCCGAGCTCATCCTCTCGCACGTCCTCCGCAATGCGTATGAGCGCATCAACCTCGACCCCAAGCTCATCGAGGACATCTCGGTCGGCAACGTCCTGCCCCCTGGTGGAGGCGCCTCTGCTGCACGTATGGCCGCCCTCTACGCAGGCATCCCCGTCACAACCTCGATCAACACCGTCAACCGTCAGTGCTCGTCAGGCCTGACCGCCATCTCCCAAATCGCCAACGAGATTCGTGCCGGGCAGATCGAAATCGGTATCGGTGCGTCGCTGTCCTTCTTTTCCATTCTACGTCTATATTTCTAACACGACAGCCTTCTTCCAGGCGCTGGTGTGGAATCCATGACCCACGGGTATGGCTCGCGCGCTGCCCCCGATGTCTCCGACGAAGTGATGGAGAATCAAGACGCCGCCGATTGCCTCCTCCCTATGGGCATCACCTCCGAGAACGTCGCGAAGGACTACGGCATCTCGCGCCAGATTCAGGATGAGTTCGCCGCCAAATCCTTCCAGAAGGCCGCCGCCGCCAACAAAGCGGGCAAGTTCAAGGCGGAAATCGTGCCCATCAAGGTGAAGTTCACCGACCCCAAGACGGAGAAAGAGGTCGAGATTATTGTTGACGCGGATGATGGCATTCGGGAAGGTGTTACGGCTGAGAGCTTGGGCAAGCTCAAGCCTGCGTTCGCAAAGGACGGGTCTACACATGCTGGTATGTTCTCGTCTTCCTCGTTCCTTCCATCTGTAGCTGAAATCCCCACCAGGCAACGCATCCCAAGTCTCCGACGGCGCGGCCGCCGTCATCCTCACGAAGCGCTCGATCGCCAAGCGGCTCGGCCTCCCCATCGTGGGCAAGTACATCACCTCCGCAACCGTCGGCGTGCCCCCACGCATCATGGGTGTCGGCCCCGCCTACGCCATCCCGCGCGTGCTCGAGCTCTCTGGCCTCTCCCTCTCCGATATCGACTTCTACGAGATCAACGAGGCGTTCGCGTCGCAGGCCGTGTTCTCTGTGCAGCAGCTCAAGATTCCCTTCGAGAAGGTGAACATAAATGGCGGTGCGATTGCTATTGGACACCCCCTGGGATGTAGTGCGTGCTTTTCTTCCTCATCTAGTTCCTCTGGCGCTCATGTTTTGGCTTCGCTTTTGCAGCTGGTGCCCGTCAGGTCGCCACCGGCCTGAACGTTGCCAAGCAGACCGACAGCCGCGTGTTCGTCACCAGCATGTGCATCGGCTCCGGCATGGGCATGGCCGCCGTCTTTGTCTCCGAGCATTGAGCTGCTTCTGGACCCGACTCGGGTATGTAAGGCAGCTGTTATCTAGGATAGATGGAAGTTCCCCTAGTATTTAAGTAATCACTTTATATTCCTCATTCTCGCCCTATGTACTACTGAAGATTCGCATTGTTCAAACATTCTTGTTGCTATGTGAGCAGTTTGAGTAGGCTCTCGTCCTTGACACTGGACGCCGCGGGCGACCTGTGGCGACACAAGGTACGAAGGCCCAAAGGGTTACCGGACTTCCGAGTGATACAATATCAAGCGCTTGCCAAGGATGTGGAAGCGCGCGGTCCTATGACGTGTGAATTATTTGTCATTGTGTAGAACACAAGCCGAACCCCAACAGCAGCCTGAACTTGTTTCTGTTCGTATCATACGATGTCTGTCATTGCGCCTTCCCTCTCGTTATTCTTAGCGTCTATCGAGCTGGTTATCCACAATCCAGGAATATGTTAACCGGCGTACTTGGGCTAGCGTCTGGTTGCTTCGAGGCAGCCTGCTCATACTCTAAATTTGTTTCTCGCAATCCACATTATCACGAGGCCTCAGGTCGCATTGCAATGTGCTATCGACAGTTGGCGGCTCGAACGCACTGCAGGTCTTCTTCATGTCTAGATTTTTGCGGTAGTTTGAAATTCCAATCTTCCCAACTTAAATGAATACTTACTCACTGCTTTTTTCTTGCCAGCTCAAGATGGATATCTCTCGTTGCAGATATATTTCTACCGAATATTTACATACGTGTTAAACGCGCACCAGAAAATTGGATTCCAGGCTTTATTCTCCTTTGAATAACTTTCGTTCTTACGATATGTTGCGGACACGGTACTCGTACCATTGCCTCATAGCCATGTTAACACTGCCCGGTGAGTATCAATTACGATTTACTCTGAATGTAACCTGGGCAACCATAGCACAGCACACGGCCTCCTCATGCATTTCTTTCCAAGCGTGATTGCATTTCTAACATACAATTGTGAAGCTCACGTACCATGTTAATTCCTGTGCGGGCACCACCACCACCATCACGCCTCATTACTCGATCGAGCGAATTTAATATATATCATCGAGTCCGCTAAACGCTTGTTCGGAGAATAAGTAGTCTTGCGGTGATCCGGGATGTGGGGGATGGTGATATCGGAGGTGCGGATATTTGATCCATTTTCTCCTGCCTCAATATCGAGCATCCCCCTTTCGGTACCGTGAGCTCTAAAGAATTTTGATGAGCTGGGAGCTCAGTACGAACTGATGAAAGAAGCGGAGTCCATGCATTATTGCTCCGCTTCAGGACTGCCATGGCACGTTCGCGCTATTGGACCCTTCCCTTTCGGTGCCGTTAACTGATAATGTCAGACATTTTGGACAGCAGGTTCTTTGTCTGTGACGTTCTTTTTCCCCACAGTGATGCATGATGGCAGTATGTGCTCGGATATGTCAGGAAACGTAAACTACAAGCCTTGCTATTTCGAGATCTGGGAAAACCAGGAATATGGTGCGTCCAGCCCTTTCTCAAGGGATGACTTCCTGCTTTTCTCACATTTCATTCCCGCTGTACAGCTGACTAGGTCTATGATACTGCTGACGTCGAGTCTGAATGGGACTTTACCTGCATATCATACCCCTATGTTTTCTCTGGGGCTTGGCACCCATGACGAACACAATGTGGTCTTTAAACCTCAGTTACGGATGTATTATGCCTTGTTGGATTCATTCCGCCTCTTCTATGGATATCAGTGGGTATTCCGCCGTCATACATAGTGAAGAACGCTATCTAACTGATCCGCTTCCGTGCTGGTGTGCTCTTGTACGCATCAGAGCGACCCCTTTCTTGTTCAATCAGCTCATGGTGCTTGCAGTTAATCAGTGACAATAACGATCCGCAAGCTAAATTCAACTTCCATTTTTATTCCGAAGAGGGAACGAGTAACTTGTTGTTCACAAAGATATGAACTACACAAGGGTGCGTGCATATCTCCTGATGCGAGACGGTATTACGACATCTTCTGCTATTACCCCCTCGTATTGGCATATGACCAGTTGACAAGCTGTATTGCGATCTGATTCAGCGTGCCATATAAGCGTGAGATGTATGCGATCGACGGTCTAGATGTCCTCGCATTATCCGCAGGCTCTGATCGTCACAGAACCGTTAACTCCTTTGTTTGTCTTCCTCCAACCTTACCCCGCCTCGAGGCAAAATAAGCATCTGATCAGTATCAGCCGCCTATTTCTACTCTATATGAGTGTTATCAGATTAGGGGAATGGTTCTAGGAGATAAAAACCAATACCAGTTACTACCTCCGAACTGCGTGCGACCTTCAGGGAAGGTTTGCGGACGTGAAGCATCCCACTCACTGGCGCTTATTACTGAAGTACGCCCTATGCGTGGCGTCGTTTCGCAGGCGAGGCAAGCCCCCTGTGCGCAATGATCGACGCTGTTAAGCAGGATGCATGTAAGCAGTCAGCCACCTTAGCTCTGTTGACTTCGAGCTTATACGATAGAGGAGGTGAGTCTTCCTATTATAGATTCGCTCGATTGAGATTTTCACGGTCTTCGTATTATAGGTTTTTTGGGGAAATGTACGTTTCACGCCGTTGCATTTTTATAATTTTTACGGTTGGCATATAAACTTTACTTATAATGATATCACATGTATGTTAGCCTTTCTTCAAGGATTGTCCGTGACTAACGCATCTGTGGAATAGGTCATATGACGATATCCTTTTGTCAGACTGCGTACAAGAGCTGCTCTACCCTTTCAAGTCATAAACAGGCATAATGGCCGTTGAGTCAATTGGGTCGCTCCAGTTCGGACTTATCTTCAGCCGCGAATGTAGCAAGTTCTTCACGGGAGTTATTTTAGTCGCTATTAGTGGATCATAAGACTTACGTCGCGCAGTTCAGGTAAGATCATCTTGCTATTGTTACCTACTTCCATGCAAAGAACCCTGTGGACTTCCAGTAGACTCAATAACGATTTGAGCTTCCATGTTTATAGATCCTTCCAAGGTTTCTTACCCACCACGCGAGATCTGTATCGTCAAATTCACCGACAACTTAGGATATGCTCAATATGGTCATCTCGAACGCTACTCCCGCGTTTTCGAATGCTGGTTAGTTAAAGACCTGTCGAAAACGGTGTATGAAGGTTGCTGAACTTTCATGTGCAGTGATGCGCGGAAATGTCGGTTCTAGCAAGCCTGACAACACCATTGTGTCCCTTGGGATAGGGGTACTAATGCGATATTTACTTTGTACCCGGCAATGCATCGGCTAACGTTACAACATAGTCTTGTCTACCTGTTGTGGTTTACAATGTCCGTCACTCGCAGGCTGTATCTCCGATTAAACGGCTGCCTTCATAGCAGTCAAACTGACTAGGACATGCTGCATCCTCCATGGCACACGGCATAGGTCACTATCCGATGTCACTCGCCTTTTCTGCAAATATGACGATCGTTTTTGGAGAATTCCACCGGATGAATTATTCCTCCCAAATTAATTCAAATGGAGCTGAAGGCATCTTGCGAGGCTCTGTTCGGGCAGCACTGAAAGTAGACTCCAACTCCATCGATAAATCTCCGATGACCTTTTAGATCCCATTTTCAGTCCCCAAGGAAGTTGTTTCATTGTTTCACCGTTATGACCGCCTCCTCAATCACAAATTTATGAACAGTCTTTCATATTTCTGGATTTATTACTGAAGGTATTAAGAATGAACAGTCAACGTATGCTCATTGGGCCCGATATGATATCTATCTCGCCATCGGCCGGGCACCATCCAGGCAAGGACATGTCCTCGTCCACAATAGACTGTTCACGTTGAGAAGGTGCGTAAATGGTTTCTCCTATTGGACAATGATTACATCTGGCAGCCACTACCGCCCATCTCCAAACATGCAAATGTGCCTACTTGGGGAAATAACGACAAAATTTTGTCACATTCATACTTAATTGTATGTGACAGTGATAAAGTAAGGACCGAATTGCAATCTTTATGCTCCGGACCTTGACCGTTTGCTTACCCATTTTCCCGTTCGCTAATGTTCGCTCCCAAGCTTTTTCCGTTCGGCCAAAGGCCGAGATTTGCGGAGAAGAGGGAGGTTTAGGTGCGCCTGGCCTGTATTTCATAGACGCAGGCGAGCAGTAACATTGCCAATGTCGCCATTAATATCACGCTTCGCGATGGATGGCAGCTCCGAGGTTCGACTTACCAGCTGTGCTTCCAGAGCTTAGGATATTGCTCCTGTTTCGGGGGCCGTAAGTCGGCGAATTTGTAAGAAAGCTTTGGAATCGCACTTGGTGGCTCCATCGAAATCTTCCAACAAATCGTAATTTTCGTGGAAAGGCGTGGCTCAGCGGTTTAGGTATGGAGAAATTCCTGCTATGCAAGCTTCTCGGTTCTTCATCGCAATCGAGTCGCTGACTCGCTTCTAGGCTTAGATGTTATTTTCTGCTTTCAACCTTCGTATTTCTCCCGATCACCGAAGAAATCAATCGTATTAAAAATTTTGATTACTGATATTCTGTGATATCCTTTCGAGACAGGAAGCGTCTCCTGAGGTATATACTCACTTCGCTTGAACATTGCAGATGTCCTGGACTGACACCATCGAGCTGGAGGCCGTCTTGAGACAGCAGGATCACGCTCTTGTCAGTGCCACTTTTTTATTTGGAACGCTGCGTCCCCGGAAATCTGATAGATATATATGCTTTGCTACCAGGCCCGGATCCTTAGCCACTACGATACCTTCGACGCCACTAGGCTAGTCTTTGGTGGTCAAGACGCTACGATGTTCGATGTTGATCATCACGATTCCAGACTGTGTTATATTGGTTTACACCCGTATCCAGACAGGCTGATCCGCTCTCTTTGTAGCTGCAGGATTACCTGCTAGTTCAATGAAAATTGATCAAGCATTCGGGTAACGAAGCCTGCAGATATCATGGATAAAATCAGAGCGAACGGCCGTTCGCCATCGACGAACATATTTATTCCATCAACGCCTATGATTGACCACAATTCAAGTTCACAGCTTGGAAAAATCACGTACTGTAATTATCATCTTTCGCTGGCTGTGCAGATAATCCAAAAAATTCAGCCAGACCCTACCGGCGATGTTGAGGACGCGCGGAACTTGTTGTGATGGAGATTTAGTCCCACAGATGTTTCTGTGGCGCACCGGGACGTACATATCGAGATACTTCTCCATCCGATTCGCAGGGACTGCGGAAGGACATGAGCTGCGGTACCATGTCAGAAATAGGCATGTATCCGTGTTCATGCAGCTGATTCAGATAGAGACATTGCACTGGTGGGCGATGTCAACACAGATGTCAACGAGGTCACGATGCACATGGTGGCCAGGACTTTCAAGCATTGCAGAAACGCTCCAAGATAGGCTGACAACATATCCTCATGTTGCAACCTGACAGGCAGACCGGCAGGAATGCCAATCACGAATTTCTGCCATTTACAGCTTGGATTACTGTATAAAAAGCTATTCTTAGATAAGTTAGTAGGTTTATGCCGAACGCCTTGGTTCCTGGAAATATTGGAGATCTCGACATCCTTGTGGAGGCGAGATAAGCGCGTTTTCGCAGTTGGGAAGCTCAACCACGATGCTGAATGCCATTCTCATGTCTTCACGGTGGTCTACCACATCTCTCGGATCCTACAAAGATAAGAACATAAAGGATCCCATATCACAGGACGAACACGACATATGTGCACCATTCGGTCTATTCAGTTGATATACATCGATAAAAGGATAACCAGATGCTTGCAGGGCAGATGACCACAAATCGGATCATCATCATCTGTCCATGGAATTTCGAGTAAATCCGTCCATTACATCCGTCTACTCCGTAAATATATATCGGGATAAAAGATATCGCGAAGCACAGCGAAAGTAGCAAACAAATCGAAGGAGAACAAAATTGTCCCTCTCATACGGGCCGCCTCTGACCTCGTACATGTCAGCGCGATCTTGGGTGAGAGGTGTCACTCTCCCTTCGTCCAGAGGCTCAAGCTCCCTCCGTCGCGAGTACGAGGAGAGGAACCCAAATATCAGCCTACGAGGTGAACTTTCTAAGAAAAAACAAACCGTGTGATGCACGCGTTATGTAGTAACCTTCCAGTGCACGGACCAGGCACCGAGGTATTTGTAGCGGAGTCCAAATTATTTTCTTGTTTCCTTACAGTCACCTCGTTCGCGCATTTACTTTCGCAGGGCGTCGCATCTCATGGCGCGTTGTGCACTGCTTATGAACGAGCAGACCAACCGTATAGGATTCCGGATCTGGGCATGCCGTTTATCTGATTTTTCTCTAGGGATTGAGTGGTTAATCAGATCCGGGAACATATGTCTCTTTTCATCGTTCCTCTCGTAACCACTGTCTGTGTGTACCGCTGGCGCTCTGTTTGTGGGTATATAGAATGCAATATATACTTGGTGAATATATGCAATACTTTTTATCTGGAGACGGTGGCATGAAAATTTTGAGCTCTTGAATAGATAAATTGCCTGCGATTCTCCCGTCTGCGACCGCAATCACGGCATTGCGGCGTGCTATGCACCAATCTACCCTCAAATGATCTTCGAAACTCGGAGTGTCGAGGTTACATACGCGTCTGTCCGATTAGATCGATACTTTTTTTCCTGCGCACCTTCGCGCCCTTGGAACGTTGCGGGGGTTCGAATCTACAGCGGGATGCGTGTTTTAGCTTAGGCTACCAGGCAGAACTGCTGTAGTGGAGACCGAGTTCAAAATGACAGATTTTGCACTAAGAAGGAACTAGTCGAAGAAGGAAATATGAAAGAAATACGGATGGATGCAATGGCCCAGGAACCACTCACAATCTATAGCCACGGGCGTGCGTTCCGTTCTTGTTGCCTCAACCGACGC
Organism: Nidula niveotomentosa; assembly: GCA_036937135.1. Taxonomy (NCBI): domain Eukaryota; kingdom Fungi; phylum Basidiomycota; class Agaricomycetes; order Agaricales; family Nidulariaceae; genus Nidula; species Nidula niveotomentosa. The sequence continues at coordinate 33,846 of JASFDE010000037.1, forward strand.
AAATGACCACTCCATGAGGTTTCTGCTCAGGGAGGGGATCGGTATCAGTGAGTATACGTCACCTTCCATCTTTTGTGGCTCACTTTATTTGAACATTGCATTTTTGTGTGTAGATAACATATGTACAAGCTGGTGAGCTGGGGGTGTGCAGGAAGGTGCGGCCGCCTGCTACCTACCGACCAGTCAAGTGCAGATCGCTGTATGGAGCTGGAGAGGCCTGACCAGCGGAATGAAGTGCCCAACGTGGGTTCACCGACGGTGCCAATGTCGCGAGGGGGGCGTGCATCTGTCATTGGCAGAGATTGATGTCGAGGTGAATAAGATCTGCGCTCACTAGGATGAGGCAAAGAAGTGTAGCGGACATTACGGGCCGCTGCAGGTTCGCCCCTGCGCGGGTGCTGGTCGACACTGCATTTGAATAGGATCGCGGTTGCTGGACGGATGCACTGTGAATACACGCACATGACGGATGGGCAAGATGGCGCATGATAGCAGCGTGGGTGAACTGGGCGCGCTGGGGTACTGAAAATGCGTGTTTGTCGGTGAAGTCCGAGGTGTCAAGTCAGTTAATATATATGAATGCCTCCTCGTACAAGGTTTGAACATTCGAGATCTCGTACACGCATCGCGACAGAGGCTCGGTCTTAGTTCTCGGTCTTAGCAGTTATGAGGGATTTTTCATTGAAACTTCCGTGATCACCGCCATTTAGATATATGTATACGCGGCCAGTAGCCTCGTGTTGGCTCCTGCTCGCAGCAAGCACGATGACGAACGGGGCATCGGAGAGAGCCATAGATAGCAAGGAGAGGAGACCAAGTGCTGCCTGCACACTGGGTCCCGGGCTGCCGTTCTGTACGGGGCAGGCACAAATGATTTTGGCGGTTTAGGACAAAAGGTACATGTCGAGATTTGGCGATGATGCAGCGGAAAATACAAGACGGAAGGCCGGACGAGAGCGCCGTGCGGGGTTGACGACGACGTCACGGTGAGAAGCGGGCCGAAAAAGGAAGGCCAGGAATAATCGGAGATAACACGGAACTCGACAACGGGGACGAAATGCAAAAACTTTATCTCTCTTGTGCTTCTCTCCGGGCTGGGTGCATGCCACAAGAAGGGGGTGCGTGTGATTTGTATTTGTGCGGAATGCAGATGACTGGACAGCAAGAGCGCTGCAGCGGTTCTGAGCAGGTCGCGTGTCGGTATAAACTCTGATGATAATATAATCTTGCAATCGCCAAGGCAAAATTAGTCCCTGATATATAGGCCCTGATAAATCGCGCTGTATCACCGGGGTTCTGCACGGGGGTTCTGCAGTAACGTTACGGTAACCATATTGGTCACGTTCGGTTGGATGCCATTTGTGACGGAAATATTAGCGGCTGGCATTAACGGCTGGCATTATTACCAGTTACCAACTAAGCCATCTTTGCTCGACCCGTTTTAGGAGGTGTCTCAGCTGGATCCTGGCCCTTAAGAATGCAAGACCGGATGACCGTGTCTCGGTTCGACCCATGCCCTCCTGCTATTCCGTTCTGGACACTCCCTCTAGCGACAGCACCCCACCCCGGCGTTCCCGACGACAGGGCGGACTGTAGGGTGGACCTCCCCTTCTATCCGCTATGCATCCTGCCCGGCAGCCCCCCAGCCCCGGCGCCCGCAACACGTCACGGCGTGGCCCCTCGCCGCCGCCAGACCCGTCGCAGACGTCGCTCCCGCCCATCCGCCAGCTGCACCCGTACCTCCCGCCCACCACAATGTCCCCGTATGCCTCCGACGCCCCCTCGTACACGTACCCCGCGCCCGCTCCGTACGCGTCGCACTTTGGTCAGCAGGACCCAGCGCCCGCCGGGATGCAGCACCGCGACGCGGAGATTTATGGCGGTGTTGATTCGGATGCGGATGATTTTGATCAACATGGCCCGCCCAAAAAGAAGCGGCGTCGCCAGGCCTTGAGCTGCACCGGTACGCACGCGCCTCTCTTCTTCTCCTTCTCGCGGAGGTCTCCGTCTGTCCGTCGCGCTGACATCCCATCGCCTTCCCCTGCTTCTTATCGATCCCTTTCCGCTCGTTGTGGCGATATCCGACTGATGTCCAACTCGTGATTCGTATCACGCGGCATGCGCCTTGTCAGAATGCAAACGACGCAAGATCAAGTGCGATAGGTGGGCTGACTGATCACGGTCCTCTTCTGCCAGATCTGAAACCGCGTTATTTTGGAGTAGATCCCAGCCGTGCGCGCCTTGTACCCGCAGAGGAGACCAGGCCAAATGTCAGTGGCATATCGTGGAACCTATGTGCGTATCCCGGTTGATTCACGCTAAAAAAAACGACAGCCCTCATCCGGAACAACCTGGTTTCAGCGAGAAATACGTCACCCGCACTGAGTACGACGAGCTCAAGGCGCGGTTCGAGCATCTGGAGGCCATCGTCCAGCGGCTAGTGCCCGCGTCTTCTGCGAACGTGCCGTATTACCAAATGGGCGACGTATCAGGGGGTTCCACTGAGGCTGTGCAGGCCTACAACCCCGCAACGTCAGGCCCACCCGTGTATCAGACAATGATGCCGCCACCACAGGCTTATCCCCAACACCTCGACACCCAGGCACTTCATCGCTACGCTAAGCCCGATGAGGGCCACCCATCGACTAGGCATTCGCGTCAAGGCTCCCTCGGAGGCGCAGGCGGCGCGAGCACGTCGCCCATCCTTTCAACCACGCTCCCCTCGTCCTCCAGGCATCGCCCAGAGGACAAGTCTCCGATCTCAGCGGCCACGCGCAGCTCGCCCCTCTCCCTCGCCGCGATCACCTCGCCCTTCAACGCGGAGCAGCATCCTTCCAGCCAGCCAAAAAATTGCTACGCGCAGACGCTCATGCTGGGCGAGCGTCTGCGCCCCGGATCTCTGACTCTCGAAGGCCCAGTGGCTCTTTCTTTCGGGATGATCCTCCTTCCTCTCTCTCTGCCCCGCCTTCTGTGCCGGCCAATCCAGCAGATGTGTACGGCGATAGCGGCGGTGGCCCGCCGACAAGCGCGCCTCCCTCCTCCTTCGAGCTCCACCCCTTACCTCCGCGGCGCCCTAGCGATGCTTCTAGTCGACCACCTGGCTCGCGTGACGAGGGCCGGGACCGCTTGAGCTCGCACAACAGTGGCCGTGACCGCTGACACGATCGACAGCTTCCTCTTCGTCTTCGGGGCTTCGCGTGTTCTTTCGCGGATCGTTTATAACGTCATATGGCTTTATTGCACGTGGGGCGTGTGCAGCTGCGACGCTCAGCTGCTCTCTCGCCGTCATCGACTGGGCAGTTATCGCTGTTTCTTATATTCCCACGCGCCTGGATTATTGGTCTATTTTCTCCTTTTTTTGGCATTCATCTAGCGTCAGCTGCAACCGTAGCATAGCTCCACCGATCAACGAATTGCTTGAATTCTCTTCGCATCGCGTATTATTGTAGTTAATCTACCGATGTTTCGCCCTTTTTCTAGTGAGTTTTTCTGATTTCTATCCCACTTCCTTTTTGCTAATGGCGTTTTTTTCGCAGCAAGTAGCGTACCGTAATTCGCTTGTCGCCGTCGAACGTCCCAAACGGTGACTTAAACCCCGCTCCGTCTGTCCTTTCTCAGTTAAATTACCATCCATGCATATAGTTTACGGGCCATTCGTTCTCCTACTTCCTTGTTACCTCACGGACGCCCTCTTGCCCGATCGTATCACGCCTGACCTATATATTCCATGCTGCCTGGCAGCACACATAATTATTCAATACGAGATCATCTCCCATCAATCACCCGGTATCCATTCATTCCCATACGAGCTTCCCTCGTTCATCGACGGTGGCTTTCATTCCCCCGCTTGGTGTCTTGCCTCCGCCTTCCTTACCCCCGTACTGCTCCAGCATCCTCTCTCGCTCTAGACTGCGCTTGTGCTTTGCGAGTGTCGCCAGGCGCTCTGCCTCGGACGCTGCCTTGGCCGCCTTCTGTTCCTCTCTCTTGTTGGCATTTTGGCGCTGGCGTTTGGTGAGTGACTCCGGTGTTTTTTGTACTTGAGAGTTCGAAGGGGTGCTGCGTTCCGGTCCTGTAAATAAATTTACCACCCACCTATTAGTGTGACGTTACCGAGAATTTGATCATTAAACCCACTTGAACGCTTGCTTTTAACCACGCCCCATCCATCATCTTCTCCATCCGCTTCGTTCCCTCCGCCATCAGCGACGCGGACATCCTCATAGTCTCCCCATGAAAACCCAGATGCCGGTTTCTCATCTGGCCACGGCTGGACCCGCATAACGCGCGCCACTGCCGGATGGTCAGATGTTTCAAGCATGCTGGATAGGGAAGTATTAGTGTCCTCGGTGAACCAAAGATAGAACTGAATACACACTCATCCACCCCAGTCTTCCTGGGTTTCGGAAGCAGTTTTTCAGCGAGAGTTCTTCGGTTATCGCCAGAGTCTCGGGCATTAGAGAGGAATGATTCGTCTTCCGTACGCTCCGCCACAGGCGAAGAATTCCCGGTAACAGAAGTCGTTATCCCCGCGTCACTTGTCGTGAGTTCTGCAGAAGGCGCCGACTGGCCTTCTCCAGCAGAAGCAGCCGCCTGATGGTGGCGGGGCTCCACACGAGTCCACGAGCCGTCGGTGTCGATCGACATTGTTGATTGCTGAAGGTTTGTTGACTTCGACGTGGACATCGATGATTGCACGCGTTTCGCCTTGCGCTTCGAAGGGCCTACCGACGACTCTGATTGATAGTCCGCCGAGGGCGTGGCTGCCTGAGCCGTGGGTTCTGTGGGTGTCTTCCCCTTCTTCTTCTTTGCCTTCTTTGTTTTGGATGCTGGCGCGTCCACAACAGGCTCTAGCTCTGCAGAAGCCATGTCAAACTGGCCGGGAATGACTTCAGGGAAGGGAACCACATGCGAGGCTTGGTTCTCTGCTTGCGACGTGGATGCAGGATTCGCAGCGGCAGCATTTCCAGATAACGTGGCAGCACTCCCAGATAACACGGGAGCCTCAGGCTGCTTGGCAGACTGTTTCTTCTTGCCCTTCTTTCCTGTCATGTTAGGAGAGGGTGCTGGCGCACTGGGGCCCGATTTGGGAGCCTGGGTGATCTGTGCGTACCCGAGTCCAATGGCACCTGCCACGACGAGGGCAGTGAGCGCAGCCTCTGAGGATAAATAACTTTGAGCGGAACCCATAGTGAGTTGAAAGGAGTGTACAGCAGAGAGGATGGGCGTAGTAGAGAGTGAGAGTGGGGGAGCGGATGCTTGTGGGATAGCCGACTCCTCTGACGTGGAGCTGCGTACCCCGAATTGGGGCAGCCTGATGCGCACACGTGGGGACAGGCGAGACACGTACATGGATGCAAACAACGCGTCCATACCGGATCATAGAAGATCATTGAATGCTCACAGACGACAACTCCGCGACATTTAGCAATAGCACGCCTCGATGCACCCATGTAAGTATATTTAACGTTGTAATAATGGTAGTTATAAAATAGTTTCGACGTGTTTTCAACATAAGCGCGAAAGTGTTCTGTGCGTAGAGAGGGGTAGGAAGATTGTGTGTATGTGCGGGTATCTTCAGTAATGAGAGTAAACATGACAGTAGAAGGAAATATAGAAAACAAAGAACGAATGTAAGCATAGCACTGGGAGCACAGCACTGGGAAACTGCATCGAGCAGCTTATCCCAGAGAAGTAAGAGAAGTCATCTCGGAAGTCATCGACATTCGATCGGAGAGCAGGTGGTCCTCCGCGCCGGCACCCAGGTGCAGGGTGCCTCCCGCCCGCGCACTCCTCTCTAGCAGATCGTCCCATCTGTCCGCCTTCTCCTTTTCCGTCAGCGCATGCTGCACGCCGGACGGGGACCCAAGTTCGCGGAACATAACGGTCCCCCGGTTAGCGTGAGAGTGGGATGTAGAAGGGCGCATGGGCGTCGAAGGTTGCGTAGGCTGAGCCCCAAACGAGGTCGATCTGCGCCAGGGGCGGAGGGTAGATGTACTGAAGCCGCTAGAGGAACGCCGGTTGTGGTTGTACGACGATTCAGACTTGCGTCCCACCGGCTCGGGATTTTGAGTGAGGAGGCTGCTGGACACCTGCGTGCTGAGATCGGTAGAGGACAGGGTGTTGATCGCCCCGGGGACTGGTCGCGCGGCACTCCTAGAAGGGCGTGGAGGGGGCGAGGATGCGACGACACCCGAGAATGCAGGCGCACTCAAGGGCCCAGCGCGCGGTGAGACAGGGGACGGGTTCTTGAGAGACGACCCATTCGATGCTCTTCGCGCAGGGAAGCTGTTGATTGCCCCTGCAGTAGAAAATGAGGGGATGATAGGCGATTCGGGTCTGTCGAACTCAGAATCGTACGATTCTGAGTGAACGACTACAGGCGCCACTGCACGTCGTGGGGGCGCGGGGAGGGAAGGCAGCTCTGTCATGGGCGTCTCTACCATCATCCAGTCGTTTTCACCTGAGTTTCGGCCAGGAGAGAACCGGCCGGGAGGCATCTGGAGATTGCGCAGCTGAGGATGCAAAGGTGATTTCTGTTTTGGACTCGTAGCAGTGGGCGAGGCAACAATTGACACAGGGGACAGTGTTAGAGCTGCCGGATCTTCTCCGTGATGGAGGCTTTTGTTCAGCTCGCCTGGGGACAGGATGTGACGGTCTAACAAGGGTGCCTTGGGCATGGGGGGCGGAAGATCTTCAGCGTATGACGAAGTGGAGGAACGGGTCGAGTGGGTCCGGTGGAAGAATTTAGAGGAGGCGACGTCGGAGGAGATGGGGGAAGAGGAACGGGTGGTGGTGCTTGGACGGGGATTCGTCGGCGCCTGAACTGGAACGGGAGGCGCTGGCGCTGGGGGCACAGATGCCTGTCTTAGCGCTGAAGAAGAGACCTTCCTCGATGGTGCTGGCGAGCCGGACGAACTCGATCGTGGGGATGGAACCAGTTTCCCGAATAACCCCATCCCCGCATTTGTGCTCCCAGAAGAAGGATACTGCCCAGACGACGGCGATCCGCGCTGCTGCTGCGCAAACATCGCCTCATCGCTCCCACCAGACCGATTGAGCGCTTCGTATTCCTTCGGTAGAGCGGGAACAGGAGGCGGATCGTCCGCGTTCTGTTGGTAATAGCGATCCCGCAGCCCGCCCGTGCTGATGCGCTTCATAAGCTTCCAGATTCTGCTCCCCCCGTTCCCGCCTGCAGGCGACGAAGACGAGGGATCCGTCTTGCTGCGCACCTTCTGAATCTTGGTGGGGTTGTACTCCGCAGTGTCGTCCCCGTCATAGTCGTATGAACCAACAGCAGACGGCGCAACGAGGCGCTGGGTGATCCCGTGCCCTGGCTCGCTCCCGCCCATCATGGAAGACGAAGACGCACCTGGCGCGAGGTCCAAACGAACAGGCGACGCCGCCGTGCGCGCCTGGTCCATCGACAGCCTTAACGACCTCCGCTTCCCAACCTGCTGCGGACCCGCATGTGCCCCTCTCGTCCTCTTCGACCCCCTCCGCTCCTCGCTCTCCTCCCTCGCAGGCTCCCCGATTATCCCACGCAGATTGCCCATTGACAGCTTCCGCATCGCCCGCTTCTCTTGCAGACTCTGCCGCCCCCGCACCTCCTCCACACCCCCGCCGGCGCGCCTCCAATGCCCTGACACCTTCCGCGTGAGGGTCTTCCCCAGCCCCCCGAGCACACCCCGCTCCTTCTCCTTCTCCGTCGTTGACGCGGCAGAGACAAAGCTCCGTGTGAACACCCCCGCAGCATCCCATCTTGCATACTGGTCCCACGAGTCGTCGGGCCCACCAACGGCGACAACGCGACCCGACGTCGAGCCAAACACCGTGTAATACGGTGTCGGTGCATCCTCTGCACTCTCCTGCTGCCTCTTCGGCTGGATCAGCGCTTGTAGAGAGTTCTTGCGCGACTCTGTCTGCAGGGGCGGCTCTGCCCCGTGCCCCTCGCTGCTCCCGTGCATCTTCTCGATGAGCTCGAACCCGCCCCCACCCCACATGCGGCTCCCTGCACGGGATTCGGAGATCTCGAAATGGCTCTCGGCATGGGAGTCGACGCGGCTGGGGGCGCGCGACTCGGGAGCGGAGCGTGTGAGTGGGCGGGAGTCGGATGTGGAGGGGCGGGAGTCGAAGATGCGCGTGATGTGCGCGGTGGAATCGAAGAGGGGTGGGTGGGTGGGGGCGTGAGCCTGCGGAGGGTGGCTGCTAGGAGCGGAGTCGGTCTGCGTAGGTGCACGGAATTTCTCGCGGGTTGAGGTGCTTGCAACACCAGAATCGACGGGTTCGACCCTTGGTGCACTAGCGAGCTGCGACCCGGACCCGGACCCGGACGTGGCAAGCGGCCTACCCTCGAAATCAAAACCGATCCTCAAATGATCGTCCTTCTCCCTCCCCCCAGCTTGCTCCGCCTGCTCCGCCTGCTCCGCCTGCTCCGCCTGCTCAGCCTTCAACGCAGCCTCGATCTTCCGCTCCAGCAGCCTGCTCTCGCGCTTATTCCGCCTTTCCGCCTCTTCCCGTTCTTTGCGCGCAGCATCAGCCTCGGCTTGCTGGCGCTTGTAGGCCTCGACGAGGAGGGAGGCGGGGGTGCGCGCTTCGATGGAAGGCGTGGTGGGCGTGGTAGGGGAGACGGGGACGCGGGAGGTGCGCCGGTGCGGGTGGAGGTGAGAGTCTAGAGGAGAGGAGTCAGTATGGTGGAGAAGAAGCGGGAGGAGAGAACGATGTGGGAAAGGGCAGAAGATGAATAACAAGACAGCACAAAAACAGTCAATATAAAGAAGAAATAGGATGAGATGAAAGACATGAAAGAATGATCAACGGGAGGGAGGAGATGATGATTGCGCAGATCATGACCAAGAAGTGCTTGAACATCACCAGCCCACAAGCAGCATCACTACCAATGCGACCACCGTCAAGAACATCATGAAAACAAGGTGGAAAACACCACGAGAAGGGCTCATATAAAGAGTAGGAAAAAGAACGAACACTGAGAAGAATGCGACCAGCACAAGGAAGAAAAAAGGAAGAAATGTCGACGAAAACGTATCCAATAAAAACGGAATGAACGTAAGAAAATGAACGTAGGGAACATACGTAAAGGAACGAACGTAAAGGAAACGAAACGTAAAGGAACGAGCACAAAAGAACGAAGAGCAACACCAAAACCCACCTGCAGAATGCCCCTGCCCTTGCCCCGCTCCACCACGCTGCTGCTGAGCATTCACGTTCGGATCTACAAAACCACAACCAACATAAGCATAAGTGCCCACCCAAACACAAACACAAAACCCTCAAAGGAAGACATACCGATGTTCACCGACTTCTGGCTGTACGAGTGCGCCGACGGGGACGCCGCGCGCTTGCTGCTCCCCGTGCCTGACCGTGTGCTGCCCTCGGGGTTGGGGTGCAGCGTCCCTGAAGGGGAGGGGGTGGAGATTTGTGGGGCGGGGTCAGGGACGGGGGCGGAGGCAATAGGGGACGATATAGATGGCGAGCGGGGGCCATGCAACAATGGCGTGGTACGTGATGCTCGTTGTGCGTATATCGGGGTTGGCTGGGATGCCGATGCCGATGCAGAGCGGCGGACCGGGGGGGAGGGAAATGCGCCAGAGGCGGGGGACGGTGAGGCGGTTAGCGTGGGTGTGGGGAGCTGCGGTCTGCTTGAGGGGAGATGAGAGGACGAAGACGAGGCAGAGAGGGAGCGCGAAGGAGGAGCGGCAGCGGCAGCGGCGGCGGCGCGCGTGGAGGTCTTTCGACGGAGGACATTGCGTTCTCTTTTCTGTGAGGGCTTTTCCTTTTCCTTCTCCTTCTGACTTGCACCCCCCTTCTCTGACCCTGAACTCAAGCCAGACCTCGACCCAGACCCCGAGCCCAACCCCAATCCCAGCCCAAGGGAGGCAATATGCGCATCCAGCACCGCCTGCTGTGCATCCGTATCCATATCCGTGTCTGTCGCGTACTGCGACCGCTTCCCTGCCTTCCCTGTGCCCATCCTCCTACCCTCTTCCTCTGACGCTGAGGTAGATGTCCACCCCCCCGCGCGCTTCTTGAACACCTCTTCCGCTGACGTCCACCCCCCTTGCCGGTGCCGCGAGCTCGGCTCGCCCTCGGACATCCACGCGCGCCGCGACCCGCCGTCGCTCTCGCTCCCGCTGAATTGGCCGGCGGGCGCGGGTTTGGAGAGAAGCCGCTTGAGGGTCATGCCGGCGGAGGGGGAGGAGGGCTCGGGGAGGTGCGGGGAGGGCGGGTTCTGCGTCTGGGGGGAGGGGGTGAACTGCTGGTGCTGGTGGTGCGGGGAAGGGTGCGCCGAATTCGGCTGGGAATGCGAGTGCGCGGGGGACGGCAAAGGGGAGGTCGCGGGCCGCCGCGTGACGGGCTGGGCGACGCGCAGGGGGGACGGGCGGTGCGCGGGGGGCGACTTGCCGCCCGTGCCAGGGACGGAGACATGTGTGGAGGGCACGATGGGCCCGGCGGGGGAGGGCGAGGAGAGGGAGGGGCGTTTCTTGACGCCCGGTGATGGGGTCGTGGGGGTTAGTGCGGTGTTGGGGGAGTGCAAGGAGGGGGGTGTGTTAGGGGAGGTGTAGCCCCATGGCGGTGGCGCGGCGCGGGAGGAACGTTTGGTGCTCGTAGCGGGCGGGGACGTGGAAGAGGGGGACGTGGCTTGCGGTGATGGCGGCGGGGGTTTGCGCGGGAGGCGTGGTGCACTAGTCGTGTTTGTGTTTGACGTTGTTTTTGGTGTTGATGACGAGGACGCAGCCAGCGCAGACGTGGACTGGGCCCGCGCGGGGGATTTCGCCGGGGTCGATACGGTGCTGGTGACGGTGGTGGGTATGGGGGCAGTCGGTACCCGGCGCTTAACCGGCGCGGGCCCATGGCTCGATGAGCTCGCCGTCGATGTCGTGCGCATGCGCACCAGGGGCTCGAGCAAGGTCGCATTTGTCTGGGAGGGGGACGAGGCCGTGCGTTGGCGGGGCGAGGTCGTTGAAGGTGGTTTCGTGCCGGTGCTGGTGCTCGTGGAGGGAGAGGTGGAAGAGGAGATCGTCGGCTGCCTTGCCGCGAGAGATACACGCCGGGGAGCAGAATTGAGTGGTGCGAATGCCATACGAGGTGTCTGCGCCCTTCTGTTTCAGCCACGAACACGGACACAAAAGAGGAGTTTGAGTGGGTAACGTACGAGGTGCACCGAAAAGTCGCTTTTCTGCGTGTTACGATGCGTTCGGTTCCGCTAGGAGTGCCTATGAGACGTGGGTGAGCTATCGTCACGAGCGACAAGGCAGAAGGCGAGAAGACGTACATGATACTCCCCAGGAGGAATCGAGAGCGAAAGGAGTTGTGGTAGAGTGCGGCGAGGTGCAGATGAGGTGAGGCCGAGCGTGGGCAGGGATCTGATTCTTCCGCGGAGCAAGCACAACTGGGGATGCGCTTGGGCGCCGAAACGAAGCAGCAACAGCAACGAGACGACACGCAGGCAGGTGGGGGATGGTCGTTGACAGGGAGCGTAAACACGAGGCAGGGGGGCTGATTAGCGCAGCCGGGGGCAGGCGTGTATGTAAGGGCGATTCGTAGGTGGTAACACAGCAAAATATAAGGAGCGGAGTGGTTTGTAAGAGAAAGGACAGTAGGGGCCGCTTGGGCGTATCGAATCCAGAGAGGGTGGTGTGGTGCGATGGCGGGGCTCGGCACACGTATGTTTTTTTTTTGGTGGGATTTCCGGGGATGTTCCCAGGGAATGCCACACTGAGGTGACAGCGGGAATCACACACTCCGGGCATGCGGCGCGGAGGGCGCGGGTTGCTGCGCGAATCTTTGTGTCCTATGATCGAGTCCCCTCGCTCTCTCCCTTGAAGAAATAAAACATGTCTCTGCTCTCTCGGCCCATCGCCCATAGGCCCCTCTTCCCCCAAATCGTAAACACCCAACCCCGATCCAGCCACACCCACCCCCATAGGGCATGCGCATCGGCGCCAAGTTGACCCAGCGTCATCGACCCTCCTTCCCTCCCTTGCTCCCCCAAACCCATTGCCAATCTCCCGTGCACCCCGCGTGATCCCAACACAGATAAGCGTCCCTCTGCCATCACTGATGCGTGTAAGTAGTCCCCGAAATCCCGCTAGGGTCGCGAAGGGCGTAGCGTAGCAACCCGTCGCGTGCATGGATGGCGGATCCCGTGCTTCGTGCGCGGCGCCGGGCGCGCACGCCGCCAAAACTTTTCTTACACCCCACGCACATATGCTTGGTGCACGACGAATCACGACGTCGTTGGCTATTAGAATCTCGAGTCATTCCTCGTCTTGCTCGTGAGTCACCACTACTTCCACCTTCCAGTTCATCTTAGCCCACGAGCGTCTATGTACCGGCCTTCTGCCATCTGCCATCTGACTTGCACGTACGTAAGTTGCTACCTTCGCCAGCTGCTTCATTAATTTCCACCACACCTCGTGCGTCCCAGATGCGTCCTGTCGCTTGTACCACAATACCTACAGAACTGCGAAGCAGAAGCAGAAGCAGGAACAGGTGTTGGCGTCGCGCAGAATCTGTCCGTCTCTCTGGCATATTACTGGCTTCTCTGTCGCTGGTGCATGCCACCTGGCCTTCGATTCTCGCGTTCCTTCATTTTTGTATTCTCTGGGTTCGTCCGTAAACCTCCGACGCAAAACGGCGCTTTGCAGAATCTGTCACTCTCGTGTCTGTCTTTCGCTTTTTCTGTCGCTGGACTTCGATTCTCATGTTCTTCAGAGTTAATTCCCTCATACTGCTATCCCATGTTTGTCTGAGTCGTCACTTTCCCCTTGACCTGCAGAAGCAGAAGCAAGTGTCGTTTCGCACAGGATCTATCTGCCTGTCTCGTCGAGCTTCTGCGCGTCTCCTGTCTTTTGTGCTCCCGATGTGCGGTTGTCGAGTTCTTCGATTCCTCTTCTCCGGCGCTGGTACCGGTGGCGGATTTCCTATAATTCCATTCTCCCTGCATAGTCCTCATTGATTTTTCCCCGAAAAAACATATGTATTGCTCGCAATGCTCGACCCTCGGTCCGTGGTTCTCCGCATATTCATAAGAATATCCTTTGACTTCCCATAAGTATGCAAAATATGTATGTACATCAGCGCTCTTCCGCCTCGGTACCAGTACTCTCTTGAATCCTCCCTGAATCCTATCAACAATTTCACAGTTTCCCCCACTGATCAATGTCATTTTCGCGCATCATCGCTCTTGCCGGCGGAATGTATCTCCATCAAGGTTTCAATGAAGCTTCCCCGAGTCGTTCCATCAGTCATAGTGCAGGTATATTTTTCTGTATATACGTTCTCTTGTCGTCGTCAGTTGATTTTAGCGCTTTAGATTTCCCCTATCTTTTATGTACTTAGGTGCTGCGCACGGAGTTGGTATTCCGCTGGGCTCACGAACGGACCCGCGCGTGCCCGACCGCCGACATGCTTTCTACATGCGTATTATGCAACTCTAGCTGGCCCTATCCCTCATGGGCCCTTCTGATATACCTTGCTTGTTATCAAAGACCTTCAAGGCAAGAACGCGGAGAAGATTGTACGTATCAATTCATTTTTATGTCCTTATTTGCACGATTAGCTTATCCGAACAACTTTACCTCGAAATATATGCGACCGCACCCCCAGCCTCGTGAGTTGAAGCGTTGAAGAGCTCAGAGCTGAGACGTCAAAGTGATCAGAAGGAAGATTACTTTCGACAGTCGACGAAACAAATGCGATTACTATGTCCAATGTGTGTCCAGCCTGCCCATGTGCGCGCTAAGGGATGCGAAGGAATCGGCTCCGGCGCCTATGTCCGACCGGATCCTATTCCTGATTAATATCGATTCATTCCCCTATAGTGACCTGCTCACTCAGCTGCTCGCCCACTGACACCACTTCGACAGCCTCAACCTGATTTTAACAGTCCATACCTTCTACGTTTCGTCGGATCGAGCACTCCCCGGACTTTGCTCACATCTCCAACTATGCAAGGTATCCACAAGTGACTCAATCCGAATGCCACGTATGATTTGCAAAGCCAGTAGCCCACAAAAGTTTATAGAATGAAGACACGAGGCAACCGTCGCATAAAGTGGGACACCAGCGAAGTGCCTTTGGAGATTTTTGGGGAGGTGTTTCAAGCGGTTATTGCTCAAGACAGTTCAACGTTGGTGACGCTGTTGCATGTCTGCCACCTCGGGCGACATTATGCATGAAGCACCCCTTCTTTATGGCACACACTTACTCTATCTGCTCTTTCCCCAGGAAAAAAGACAAAACTACGGATTAACCAAGCAAAAGGGTGCATCTCGGAGCTCCGAGTGCGGGAGCAAGCCGTGATAGAGAACAATGAGCAGTGTATTATTTGAGAGGCAGAGCTCGTGCATATGAAGTGGGACATCCTGCGTGTGTGCAAGATTGAGTTCTGGGATATGGCAGCATACCACGCGTCCATAGGCCAGTCGGGGATCATCGCGTCGCTTGAAGTCCTATAGCTGAAGGACGCGGGCCCAAACTATAGTCCTATCGCGAACCGCACCCAGTTGGACCACCGCAACCTCTTCGTGCAAGACTCCAGATTGCGGAGGGTCGCAGTCACCGATGGCTCGCTCAGTGCTATCGATGGCTCCTTATTCCTTCATCTCATATACCTCACGCATTTAGCGATCCGTGATCACGATTCTGGTGCAGAGGACTTGATGCCCGTTGTCCAAATCAATAGACTGTCACTCAAGACGCTGATACTGGTTGATACCTGTCCTTTCATGTTTCCTCCAGTACTAGTACATGTGCCAGTGCTCAGGAATTTTGTCACTGTGGACCTTACCAGCGAAAATTTCCTCCTCAGGGTGCTGGTGACACCGCACCTTGAGGTCTTGCGCATGAGAAACGTGGGGCGACGATGCAGGACACGTTTACTAGACTGACAGAACTTGGGTCGCTCAAGCGGCTGAGGGAATTCACACTTGACTCATCATTCGTTCGAGCGGAGTGGATCATTTGGATTTTGAAGAATGCCCCGGATATTCGCATTTTGCGAATTTTTGAGCCAAGGTCTATTGTGGAAGGAAAGGATGAGGCAAATGATGTGTTGAGGCTCTTGCAGGTCTTGAACTTATTTCCTCATTCCCTCTTTCCTCCGAGAGTAATCCCCTCCTCTCGTCTCCTGCAACCACGCAACGAATCCAAATTTTATCCTCTTCTGAGCAATCTAGTGCTCGCACGCTGCTCACAGAATCCCTCATGCGTCTTCTATGTTCTCGTAATGGTGCCCCACTCCCTGCACGTCACAATTCTTCTTCGGCATCACACCCCGGGGACGTAGGCGAATGCTTCGTTCCGTCAGCAGTATCCAGCGATCTTAGGCTATTTCGGATTACCCCGTTAACGGTGGTGGAGTGTAGCCAAGTACATTCCCAATGGATGCTGTGGTTAAGATACAACGTTGATACATTTAATTGTGAATATTTCGATGAGGGAAGACTCTGCACGGAGATATGAAGGGAAACAACAAGGTGATTTGTAAGCATAACATGGTTCGTAGAAAAAAGGTAAAATGCAATATAAAACCAACATTTTCCCCCACTTATGTTTGGTGCAAATGTACAGTAAATACTACATATCCTATCTATCTAGCTATCTCTCATACTCCTCTGTGCATGTCTGCTTTCCTATCTTACATGTTTCTAGGCTGCGGATATTGTCAATTTCTTCGATTTCTCTGCTATTAATACCAGTAATAGAGTACTCCATAGAATCCTATTCTCTGTGCTATTCCTCATCGATTTGCCTCCCCCCCCCAAAAAAAAGAAAAGTATTGATGTCCTCAATATCCGACCCACGGCCCGGTGTTCCCCGCGTGCCCATAAGACACTCTTTTAATTCCATCTGCAGCGCTCTCTCTCTTTAGTGCCACTACAGTCTCGAATCCTCCTTGGATGCCATACCAATGTCACTATTTTCCCCATTTATCGATCCCGTTTGACCCATCACTACTCTTGCCTACGGAACTTATTTTATCAAGGCGACAGTGAAGTTCCTCGGAGGCTTTCGAACAAAAACAGACGTATGTTCTTGTGTATACAGTATAATACGTTCTCTCATCGTTGGTTACCTTTAGCGCTTGAGATTTCACCCATCTCGTTGCGTCTCGTATGTAGGGGCTACGCATGGAGTCGACAAGAAATTGGGAATGACAAATGGGCCTGCGCGTGCCCATCCGCCAAAATTCTGTTCCGCCAACATTCTGTCACCTTCCAGCGATACTCTCGATCAATATATTTTTTACATGTGTATTATCTGACTCTTACTGCTGCTATCCTTTTTTGAGCCTTTCTGACGCGTCTTGCAAGTGATCAAGGGATGTCCTCAATCCCTTCCACCAGGGAACTGCGTACAGAAGTGGCCGCTGCAGCCCTGACTGCGCTTCATCTATCCGGAATCATCAAGACCTGAGATGTATAACTCGGCGGGACAGGCAGCCCTATCAACTCGAGTCGTTAGTCGAGGGCGGGATGTATTGATAATGGATCCCAGATTATCTGTTAGGAGGGTAGATCCTGAAATCCGGACAACTTTTGCTAAAAAACCAGGGCTCAACAATACCTTCGAAGCGGAATGTTTTGAAACGCTCAAAGCCGAGGTCAGCGACTACTGGAACATTTTTTTGGTCCGGACAAAAACACGCATTTCAGAATCTACCCTCTTCACCTATAATCCGGAATCCTATCGACAAGCCCAAATCTATTCGTACCAATATTGTAAGTGCGGGCAACATATACTAGATTGAGTAATTATACCTGCTCAGGCTTATTCCTTCTCCAGGACCATCAACGATGATGCCGGCAGTACGTGTCACATCCATCTTTCAAGCTCGGCCATATGCTCGATCAACATCTCTTTATATCTCGCTCTTACAGCACCCTACTTACCAACTTGTAAGTGTGATAGATATCATACGCCTTGTGGAGAAAAACTTATGTCAGGCTTGACACGGCATTGGCGGCGGGCGCATCAGAGGAGACAAGCAGCGCTGTCAGGGTTGAACGAATGATGAGTCAACATCGTATATGATGCGCATTTGTGTTCATTGTTATGGACTTTCTGGTCAGACGGAAAAGAACCTTCGGTACGGGGACCCAGTCTCCTGTCGATTTGACTAAGCATTAATGACCTCATTTACTGAATATTTTCTGAAATGTAGACGCGACGGGATGACATCAAATATTATAAAGAAATCGCGTTAAGTGAGCACTGAATTTATATTTGAAATCCCATCTTTCGTCAGCCGGACCCGCTGGTATGCTAAATATGAAGAAAGAACTAAATTCATTGTGAAGATGGATAAATGCTAAGGCCGTGCAAGGCGCCATTGTGGGTATACGAAATCCGCAGTCCCAGGCAGCACCTCCATTCGATGTACCTAATACATATGATGGCTGTACTGGCGGCATCTCTTCAGCTGATTCGGGGTCTCGCTTGCCTATGTATGGACGGATCAGTGATGTTGGGAGTATGGCATTGGAATGAGGAAGGGTTGGATTCATGTACGTACTTTACTCAGATTTTAATATTTATTGACTTCAGGAGCGCTGAGTTATATTCAATATATAGAAGATGGCTTGAGTGGAAGGAAGTGAATTTGTTAAAGTGGTCGACTGACGGGACCGTGGATATCGCAAGTGAGTCAATAGTTGCCGTATCATTATCTATCACATAAAGACTTGTATCATAGGATAATGTCAACTATTATCTCACTGACAAGAGCTCTGCATTCAACTCATGCTCTCAGTAATTTCGAAGGAGGCGCTCAGTTTATGGATAGAAAATTCTACCGAGAACGATGACGTCGTCCTACTCGTCGATGTGTATAATTTTTTGCAAAATCAAAAAATATCAAGTTCACAACAGTGAAACCAAAGCTTGGCACATTACTGAATGCCATTCCAAGCTTAAACTGAAAGATGTGGTTGTGGGTACAGCAGAAGATAGAGAACATTTTAGTTTCAATGATGCAGCTCACAGGATGATGGCAAAGAAGAAATTAGAGAGCAGGATTGGGTACCTGTTCAGTCTGGGCCTCAGGGTCAAGTGCATATGTCATAGTGACCTGTAATGTCTTATTTTGACTCTCTGTGCTGCACTTGCAATTTTGTTCCAATTATGCACTTAAATTTCATCATTTGCACCATTCTGTATGTACTGAATCTACAGCTTTTGGCAAATATATTTTATTTTAAAATTCATACCATTTTTGGTGTATCATCTTTAAAATACAAATCTGGCGTAACATTTGATAGTGGATAGCTGCATTTTATTCAAAGTAATATCTTTCCCATACCTCATGTTAAATCATGAATAACTAGAACACTATTATTTTCCATATAATGTATTGCTGTGTGTTTTATATTTGGGATAAAGTATGATGTAGTGTGTATATTCAACATATCTCAACTGCAGTTTATGTAAATGATCAGATTATATACCTCTCAATGTTCTTAATATACAAATTGACTGTATCTGTATTCTGGGCTGAATTTCTACAGATGCATTAATATTATTATTATTAGGATTTGCACAACATTTCATTGAAGAATATTAAAAGAAGCATCAGATAGAGCTTTGTCATGAATTCGCTTTTCATTTTCATGATTACTCTTATCTTATCACGAGATCTTATCACAGGAAGACCTTATCTTGAGATAACACATGGATAATATACGTTTACAAACACACGCTCGCAGCATTACTTACAATAAGGAAACCGATCCTTTTCATTCATTTACTTATATTAGATACACACTAAATACATGCGCCATAACCGATCGATTATTAGTTACATGCACAATACTCATGGTAATTGTTTCATCACTTACATACGTAGTACACATGTAGTTTAGTACTTAGGTAACACGTTTGTATCGAGAACACCAGTCTTGAGCTGGTCGTTTCTCCACTAGCAATAAAGCTTACTCTTATTCCCTTATTCGTCCCCTTCTATTTTCTGAGTGATTAGACGGCCTCGACACTGTACTATTTGAGAGTATATTGTTCGTGTGCTTGACAAGCTTGTATATGACCATGATGTGGTGATTTCTACACAGATTATCAAGATATGTAAATTTCCCAGGGATTTGTATATTAAAATAAACAACAGTCTCAATAACATGAAAGACAGCTTGTCCCTAGGGGGGTAAGGCAAGGAGGGGGGGTTATCAAAGTCCTTTCTGGAAGGCATATTTCTAAACAGGAGAATGATTATTGCAAGATGTCAAGAGATTGGCAAGAAGACCAAGGAGTGTGGGAATGGAAACTCCAGAGAATGACCAGAGATGCCAAGACAGAGGTTCAATGATGAAATACTGAATGAGGGGGTCAGGACTTGGCTTCAGCTTATAAGAAGCTGCACCTTCTTTGATCATAAGGTCCTGTACTTTGGAATTAGGGGTTAACAGAGAAGTCTAGGAGAGGAATAAGACTTCAGGGAATCTTTTAGATATGACAGAGATAGGAGAATGAGTGTGAAGATGAGGTGTAACCAAGTTGAGCTGAGAGTGAGGAGTATTGCAGTTAAGTAATTATTAAACTGAGGAATGTACATGAAGTACAGGAGTTTATATATGATGGAGACTCCTTGGCAAGGAAGCATAATACAAGTATGAGGATCAGTCAAAGACTCTTATTATATCTTATTACAATAGTGTTGCCATTGTGCTTTCACTACTACAATTAGCCTAATGAGTATTTAAGTAATCCTACTTTGTACAATAGACCAGAATCTGAATATTGACTAAGATTATCTGATTCATTCTCACTTCTGACCTCTCTCCAACTCCTTTCCAACTTTGCTTCTGGTTTGACTTGATTTGGCTAGTCCATCTTGCTCTCAATACTAGGCTTAGTCTCTAGTTGCTACCAACCCCTTTTTGTCTTTGACAACTCTCTGATCCTGGCCCTGGAGTACTTTCATCCAATGTGTAGACCTCATTGCTAAGTCAGAATATATGAGAACCAGAAGGGTGCAGTACATAAGCTGAAGCCAACAGTTCATTAGTCTATTAGTGTTATGGTTGGAACCACTTTCTGATGTTTCCAACTTTTCCAGCATAGTGCTATCTAATCTACAATCTTTCTATAAGTCCTTTCTCTAATTACTACAGGGAATTACTTGGTTCTTGACAAATATTGTGAAACAAATATACAGATACAGTCAGCACAGTCAGCTATAGGAAAGCCTCAAAAAAGTAAACTAAAGGAAAATAGATAAGTGCAAAATGAAGTGCTTTGTAAAATGTTCACAAACCATGATCTGATATTTCAACACCATATACCATTATTGAGCAAAGTGTACTCTAGACAGTATAGTGCTAATTTGGAACCAGACTGCACATCCAAAATGTTTAAACTTTCAGGTTACTGTTTACTTCTGTCAGAGTGGACAATTAACCTGATTATGACCTTGCTGAAAACACAAGCCATAAATATTCCTGTGGCTTTTATCCACCTGAATTTCACTGATATTCTATTATTGTCCACTGAATTTTGTTAAAATGAAATTCAAATGTCCAACTAAATGTTGTACTTCAGCCAAACTCAAATATTCTTGCACAGTTTTATTCTATACAATGCTGGGATTTTTCCCTCCAAAAGTTAGAGACTGAAGTGAAGAAATGGCAGAAAAATCACAAAACATATGTGTATCCCTGAGTGGTAATAATGCTATTGGGATAACTTTGACATCACCCCTTGGCAGGCATAAATTTTTGTTGCAAGGACTTCATGGATAATCTTCATATTTGGAAGGCTTATTCTACCAAAGCACTTGAGTATATTGCTGCTATTTCAACTTAATTTGTGCACATGGTGGTGGAGAATGAAGCAGATCTAAATTCTAACAAACATGGGTGGCTGCTGAGACCTGAACATGGCCAGATAGAATGGAAAATACAACTGGGGTACAAGTCTGATGATATACTGATGAGAACAAGATGTGTAGGTTAGCAGCTTTGGCTTATGTGCTGTGCCCCCAGTACCCTATAGCCCTGTATTTAAATAAGCAGAAGGAGAACAAGAGTTGAGACAGTCAACAAGGTTGACAAGAGTAACAGCCAAGGTTTGGCCAAGGGTTGGCTGATGTGGTAGAAGTTCAGACAATAGTGTTAAGTGAGTAGAGAGCATATCAAGCCAGGAAGTGGATTGACTATGCAATTAACAAACTGAAGACTATAATAAAATACAGTTACTTACTGTTCCTACAGATCTATCTGGAGCTAAGTATGATAACATTGCACAAAGCATATGAGTAAGGTTGTCATGTTATAGCTAGCAGTGTGGAGAGTAAGTCAGATGATCAGAGAAACATGTGGAGGACATAAAGGAATGACTAAAAACAATGGCAACTAAAAGTAGATAAAGGACTTGAAGAGAGACAAGAGACAGAATGAGAAATTAAAATGGATATCAATGGTGAATTCCCAGGCTGTCCTCAGACAACAAGACTGATATGGCCAAGGTATAGCTAGTGATGACTTGTCAATAAGAGTCTAATGGAACAGGCAAGAAATCAGCCTATTAGTGTCAAGTTGGCTGAACAACCTCTTGATGGTGTGTGATTGTGATGCATGATGGTGTAATGTGGTGACAGTTGGAACAGGTTATGGCACTGTCATATCCCATTTTCTCACTATCATTCTCTTGATGACTCTGGATCTCCACATTTGAACTCTGAACATTTGCACTCAGCTCCAGTCAACTTCTCAGCACTTCTCAGAACTCCAGACTTACTTCACAGATTTTGCACAAGTCCATCTCCAGCTATCTCTGTTATGCTCTGCTCTGCTCAGCACTTACTCCTATCTCATCTTATCACAATTATGTCATCTCCATTCATCTCTTTATCCTTTTGCCTTAGTCTCAATTTTTATCACTGCCTTGTATCTACTCCATACCCTTTTAAGCCACAGATCTCAGCAACCATTACTCTGCTCCTTTACTCAACTCCTTGCAAAGGAGTCTCCACACTTGTATATAAACTCTTATACTCTCTGTATTTACTCTTCAGTCTGTTAATTGCTACTTTGCAATCTCTTGCTATATTGTGATTCCTCTGTCCTCTTCTCAGTCTCAGTCTTCAATCTCTTACTTTCTGTCTGTTTCTCCTTCCATTGTGACAAGGATTATCTCCTAAATCCAATCTTTGCTCCAGACACCTCTGCTGACTCCTACACCTGAAATACAGGACCCTAGGATCAAGGAGGGTGCAGCTTCTTATAAGCTGAAGCCAAGTCCTGACCCTTCTGCAGTGTTTCATCACTGAACTTATGCTTCAGTGTAATCTCTGGGTTTTGCTCTGGAGTTTATTTTCCCACACTTTGACAGTCTCTGTACATCTTTCTGAGTTTCCATAATCATGCTCCTCTCTGAAACTATGCCTTTGGAGACAGTTTGTGACACACTGGCTTAACAAATGATCTTGAGTCACTGTAGTCTTTAACAAGCTAACAACTACAAAACGGAGAGAGTTATGAGGAGGAAGCTGCTGTTTCAAGTACACAACTCAACCCATTATGTCAAGGAAATTCAATGGAAATATATGATTCCCCAGTTTGAAGATATTTGAAGGAATCTACAATTAGTAATCACTTCAGCACACTTCAGTGCATGGCGTGGGACAAGCGGTAGATACTAATGGTCATAAATCCGTGTTTTTGCAAGTGTGATGTCAATGAAGTCGACTTGGTAAGTCTAACATCGTGGATGGCATTGAGGAAATCGAAATTCTCACAGTCGAGTACTAGGGAATACACCTTGTGAGCTCTCTTACAACGTCCTTCATCGCTCTATTTGGAAATATATGCTTACTGGTTATTCTGCAACGCTACTTCGGCATACTTGGTAAATTAACTTGTGCCAAAAGTTAGCATCAGAAGTTACTTTGTTAAGCACCGGTCCGTTAGCCTTCCCGCCATCAATATTTGGCAATGAGATTCATCACAAACACTGTGGCAGTTAGCCGCGGCCCGCAACTCGATCTCTCTTTCGCTATCAACATCGATATCGATATCTTTGACCTGCAGCAAGCTCCAGCAATATTCTTTACTCTTCCCTGGTGTCTCAAGGAATAACTTAGGTCGTATAATTCGCAAAGAGAAATCCATTACCTCAAGGGTGAGTGTGACTCTGACCGAACACTGGTCTTCTCGGCCTCAACCGCCCTTGATTCAGGATCTCTCGGATGGCAGGTATGCGCCTATCCATTATCTTTCTGACCTAGAGCAATATTTAATATCAAAATGAATGTGTTTATCCGAAATATGAGCGCGAATAGCACGATCGTCGCAGTGTCACTGGCAAGAGGTAAGCAAACACTCGTTTTCCCTCATTGACGCCTGATTCCTGAAACTCGTCGACATAGTTCCACGGCTCAAAGTGTTAGACTACAGGAGACAATTCCAAAGGTGGGTATGCATTCAACTATTCTATGCGTGCTAACATGACATCTGGAAAACTTTTAGTAATAGAAGCAAACCGAACGTGTGATGAGGCGCCAGCGCCGTACACGTCCGCATGCATGCATCACTGGTTATTGTACACTGGGCTTCGGACGGGGTTTTTGTGCGTCTGCGTGCGCTCTACGAGGCCGCACTTATTGCAGAGCTACATGCGAACGGGTGAGTGAGATCCAGAAAGGGACCATACGAGAAACACTCACTAGTTCGCCTGGGCTCACGTTCGATCGCCGCCACGCGGAGGTGTCCGTGGTGCTGCATTTGAAGCAACGACGGCGGACGCGATCGCTGTCGCCAGATTTTATGTCAGGCGAGAGGGGCGGAAGCTGGTTGCTTGGGGAGTGAGGTGACTTGCGCGACACAGAGGAGGGGATTGGGGCTCGCTTGTGCGGGAACTGCTCTGGCCGAGAACGGGAGTGGGTACGCTCGAAGAGCCCGCATTTGTTGCAGAGCTGCATGAGTGAGTCAGCGTGAATTGGGAGCGTAAAGGAGAAGGTTACTCACCACCTTGCCAGGGCTCAGATTGGATCTTCTCCACGTGGAGGTATCCGCCGTGCAGCAGTTGAAGCAACGCCGGCGGATGCGGTCACTGAGCTTCGTGCTTGCGTCGTCGGTGTACGCGACATTGATGGGGCTCTGGGGGACGCCAGGGATGGGGTACTGTTGGCTATAAGACATAGCTCCGGGGTATGGCATGGGAGGTGGTGGCAAGGGATAGTGGGGCACGGAGCCCTGGTGGTAAGAGATGGCGGCGTCAGGGTGGTCGGGATACCGGTGGTGCTCAAAGCCGGGATGGGGTTGGTACATGTACGGCGGGGGAGGGGCGTGGTTTATATGTTCACGGGGTTGGGAAAAGTATGAGGGGTGCTGGTGAGCTGACCGCATCATTGACGAGTCGGAGGTGTATGATGTTTGGTAGAATGGGGCCTCGGGCATGACATTGTGTGGGGGGGATCGACGCACGGGGGGTGTCGAGACTGATGAGCGATCAACTGACGCGACAGATGGCGATGGCGACTGAGAGTGCGGGATCGTGGCGATGGTAGGCGGCGGAGAGGGGAGTCGGTTCGAGTTGTCGAAGTATTGGCGACGGTGACTGAGGGTGGGGTTAGCGGACGCAGCAGCAAGTTGTCGTGAGACACGTACGAGGACGACATGACAAAGGGCTCGACGCGGTGAGGCACAGAATTGTTACTTTCTTGCAGGTGTCTACTTCCTTCGATCCGATGATTGGCAGAAGTGAAGGTGCTCTCTTCTGGTAATATGGGGTCCTTCTTATCAGAATTGTGCGTTGATGGCAACTAGAAGGATGAGCGATCATTCGTGGAAGCGAAAGAGAACACTCACTGCGGTGCGCAGGGCAGGGTCTATTACAGATTCTGGCGAGGGCGAACGGTGCTCGTTGGGGGTGGCGTGTTCGTTCGGGGGTTGGGTGGGCTGGAGCTCGGGGTCGAGGGAGAGTCTACGCGTGTCCTTTGGACTAGGAGGATGGTCTGCCCTTTGATGGGAGTCAGATAATCACTAGCAGACGTATTTAAGCAATACTCACCAGCCTAACACGGGCATCTTGCTGGAGCTGTGCGATTGTGATGCTGATGGTGGAGCGTCGGAAAGAACCTGGAGGGCATTCAGCGCTGAAGAGGAAGGGGAATCGAGTAAACGGTTACACAAACCACGCAACTAAACCGTCAGTGAGCTGGCTCGTACTCACCGCTTTTTTCAAGCTCCGCCAACATGCGGTCCCCTCCCTTTCAATCGCCGCTTGCCTCCCTACCTCCACGCCGCCCGTTCCTCCAGCCCTCCAGACCACTCGGTTTGCCCGCTGCTCTTGGCATCTCCGTCTGCGATTTGCTTCCGGCCTCAGATCACACGGCCATCACGGCCATCACTGTCTTTCCCTCTTCTTGCTCTCGTCCTCCCCATCTTCTTGCTCCCACCTCCTGGTCCATTTGCGGGCTGTTTCTCCTTACACGGCGGACGCGAGTCAGCAGCCACGGTGCCCACCCAGCCCTGTCACTCTCCCCTTTCACGTCGGCGGCTATGTAGGTGGATCTCCGCGCCTATTGAAATATTCCTTTTCCCTCTACTTCTTCATCTCCCTACATACTGCTATGTCCTATGTTGCAGATCCATGCCCAAATAACCGATTCATCCCGTTTGCTTCCGGATCTCCCACCTTATCACATCGACCCTGCACACCGCATCACTGCCCCCTCCCCGGACCTCCTAGAAATCGACATCTGAGATCCGTTTAATTTATGCACTGATGATATCGTTGCTCTTGATCAATCGCTCAGCCATGATCGTAACATGGCTCTGCCTCTTAGAGAAAGAATAGCTCACTGGAAAAGCACTGAGACAATCTGCACTGGCCTGCGAAATGCCGGAGAATTCGCGCCTTCTCTTCCGCTCCTTTCTCACCTGTCTCATCAATCAATGCCCCAGACTCCAGCAGCTCAATTAGGCCCGTCAATATCAACTGGGCGGTAAACTTCTTTTCATAGCGGTACGGACTTCCCCGCCGTCTTGATCACGATACCGTCATGGCTGAAGAGATCAAATCTAGTTTTACAGCTCTTTTTTTGGGACATTGCAATGAACAACAAAGATCCCGCCGAAGCGAACTAGGCCATTTCTGCAAAGAATAATCGAAAAACATTGTTCTAGATGCCTAAACGGTTGGCGCACAGTGGCCGCTACTGTTCTCCATCTCTGTTGCTTTGCCTAGGAACCTTCATCATCTCCGTTTGCCGCATCCACTGGTCGCCCAGCTACACACAGGTACCCTCATTTGAGACCTCCACACAGGTATATATATTTTTACTTGTGGTTCTCAGGCTCCAGCCATGACCGTCCTGACATCCATCAGCTTATCGCACCCGCAAGGTGTCTCTCGGCGGCGATCGTTCCTCCTTCAAGAAAAAATAACTATCCTCAACGCCGATAGGATGCCTCCTGGCTTCGCGCAGGTTTTTATTACAGCGGCGCCCGCCCGCAGTTCTCTTGCCGTTAATGTGCGCCTGACATAACATGACTCTGTTAACGAATATGCTTTGGCAGATTTTTTTTCCCTTGGCTATTGGATCGAACAGATATACGCATACGTCTTGTTTCTCACATACTGTCTCCAGGTACTAGCTCATCGGCGCAGCCACCTACCAACTGCGACATAATTGGTTCACGCTGGCTCGCATTCAGCCAAGAAGGACGAAAATAATTTCTTCTCATTCCTAGATCATACCAAACCAGCAGATTACAACTATCATCGACTCCGGGATCAGTTATCATGGAGAGATGGACGAAGAGACACGCCCTATTAAGCTGTGTTCATCCCATCTATCCATTCATCTATCCATCTATCAGTCAATTACAAAGGAGGAACAAGAAAGAGCCTTAAATACGTGAATGGGCCGACGGTCGTGGATTCGCATCCGTTCAGTTCAGTAAATGAATATGGCGATGGATAGGTGTATATCATCCTACACCGCATCCCTTCAGCTAAATTATTGATTACCTATTAGCGTGTGAAATTACTTATTTCGTTTTCTTTTTCTTTCTAGATTTAATTATTGGCGTAATTATATTCTGATCCCCTTGGCTTGATGTCTGCCGTTTGAGCCGTTAAATCGCCGACGACTAAGTGGACTGGGCTTTGTACCTTTTACAGCTGTACAATTGGCGCGCAGGGGACGCCTGTAGTCGATCCTCTAATCAACAGCACAGTGAACTTCTCCGAAATACCTTATCTCTCGTTTGCTTTACTGATTCTATTATCTATTGCCCACATTCACACCAATGTTCCTGTGAGAGCTCTGCATCATTTTGTGGAACCATCGTCTATATCCTTCAGTTGAGGCAATAGCCCTGGTTTTCTGTTCATGGAGTCGCGGTATATGCATCCGTATCCTGTCCACTTACCCATCTATCTCCATGAACAGCGATATCTGATCATTTATAGGACCTTCACGCCCATTCCCTTCTTCTGGGTCTGTTATTCCCGTTTGCAATAATGCCGATTCTCTTCAGAACTTCTTCATTCTTCTTCTTCCTGATTCACCATCAGGCGTAATTCGTAACACGCCACTCTAGACACATGGCATTGCTTCATGGACTCCCTAGTGCTTCTGGAAGCATATATGATTTAACAGTAAACCGGCACTGCAACATCCCAAAATAAAACTGCTTTTACCACGTAGAAGACACTGAGGTATATGGTTTTTTTTACATGGTTTGGGTTGCTTCCGATGTTCATTTTCTATCCACTTTTTTCTTGTTTGTATTTCGTCCTAAGCTAACATGCTCTGAGTTGCTTGATTTGTATAAAAGGTTGACCGGAGTTTTCTATTTTCTTTTGCGTATAAATTTCCCTGTCCTGTCCACTGCCTCTGTCATTCTACAAGTTATGTTGCACATATCCCGCAGAGCCCGTACGGAGGTCATGGTGGACTCCCCCATGCTTCGAGAGCACATGGTGCGGTTCACACCTATGCTTCGTACCCGGAAACGATATAAGTGGCCGTGTCAACAACAACATCAGCTATTATCATCTGATATCCACACGCCCGAGGACCTGCAGAACGCTGGCTCAGGAATCAATCTGAAGGCGATTATCCCCTGGAATCATGAAAAGCGCAGAGCATATCGTCGATAGATCACTACGTGTAGCCTTACTTGCCTTGCCTCAATCATAGAGATTATGAAACATTATGAAAATCAAGATCCGTGGTCATATCTGGTAGTTATGAAAATACTTCCTATTTCATACCTCCATTCCAGGTTGTTTTTGTTCTTCTACTTTCCTATGATGCACTGGTCAGTATTATAGATAGCGGTGAGCGTATTTACGCCAGAAAGCTACATCCGAGAAAGATGGCCTATGGATTGAACCTCCTATAATATACTCAGTTCTTACACTTAAATCTGCGATGATTTCATTGAACTTCAATTGTGACTCGTGAAAAATTACGGTTTTTCCAATAATCAATTCCTCGATGCTCAATTTGGAGCGTAGACTATTCATTTTGTGAATTATTTTGGCAGTGGATTCCTTCATAATATATTCACTGGTGACGAGTCTAACACCTTATAAGGAGCTTTGTCAAAGATTGTGCCTGAATCAACTAGTTTGTCCTTTAATTATCGTGGAATACGTCTTGGAGTTCTTTCACTAACTAGACTGCGTTAACTCACCGAAGACGGTTGACTGTAGCCATGTCGTAATGGACATAACGAACATATGCATCACTGCCAACCATGAAACATCACCGGTTTGGATTGGGCAGTGTGCACCCCTGGTCCACCTGTCTGATTTTATTTTTAACAGGCCCTTTCATGCGAACGCGGAGACACGCTGAAAAAGAAAAACTCCCCAATATAGTATTTATTTTAAAATTATGTTCGGAGGCGTCAGTCTCTTTATCGCCTTCGCCAGTGTGCTCTCACCGAAACGTCTTTAGAAGTCGGAGCTTTATTCTCATATTTATCGGAACCTTGAATTCGGTGAGTGCTGGGTAGTGGTTGCTATCATCAAAGTACGGATTTCGCTCGCAGCGCTATCATAAGAATCACGGGTTCTATTCATTTGTTCATCGGTCACGATGGTGGATCCTCGTACGTGGAGTTTAGTGCGACGCGATCTGAATCAGGCCCTGTATCTTATGTACTACCATTCGCACCATATTCCGAATCAGATACGGTTCTCCATATTTCGATGCCTATGTAGAGACTCGATATCAAAATTCACATCTGGGGAACTGTGAATCCTCAATAGTTCAGTGTTTCAAGTCAACCAAATCAGTTTTTTTTTGTTTCCACGCAATTTTATGCGTGGATATGTATAAGGAATGTATGTATTTCTCTAATTTTTCATTAATACAAATCCACGGATTTCGTGGAAACCATAGTTATGTTCCACTTTCCATATGATATTCGTATGCTATTTATTTTCTATCCTCAGCGGATAAATGATTACGGATCGAATATATCTACTGATGTTGTAGATGAGGGCGAGAGTAAGCACAGTTGGTTTATCCCCATCAGTTGAAATTTCATTCTCTCTACTACGCGTACGCTCTTTCTCGAACCCACAGCATCCCAATGATTATTGTGCTGATACAGGAAAGCATATTGTGAGCTGACGACAGCAACGATCCGTCCAGTGCGGCCCTTCTCGTGTGAACCTCGCACCAAACCACATTCGAGAATCGAGAATTTTTCTGCACGCAGTTACATTGTAAGGTCATGCTGTAGTATTTAACCGCGGGTTCTTCTAGAAGTAATACTACAATGTCTGTGCGCAAAGTACAGACATTTATTTAGAATATATACGCATGGAGCTATTTGTCACGTTCTAGGGTCCAAGTCACATATCCTTCACATAAGCATGTGCGCCATGTGGTACATGTACCCGCCGCTTATCCTCCGAGCCACTTCGTTCTAGCGGCCTGCTGGACAAATTGAAAGATAGCCAAGCTTTCACATTATCCTCGCAGTCGTCTACTCCCGTATGGTTCCAGAGCGAGCACGGAGTACTGTACTATTTCGACCGATTGTTCACGTCACGCATCACGGGAATATTTTGGGCCTATTTGTAAGCAAAATATCTAAAAAGCGCCCAAATCTGGACTCTCGACTTCCTAATGGGGAGGAACGAACATCCATCCGAGTAAACAATTGCCATCATGCTTCACACCGCATGAACAATTACAGTATACGTGTATGTACACATATAACTGCTCAGGAAACACAGAATCAGATGGAATGAATTCGAGACGGCGCCTTGCTCATCCTTAAAATCACATATCCATGATCAAACCTGGGAATCGATGTTAAATTGGTTGGTAATCCGTCCAGTGTGAAGTATCCTTCGGCAAACGATGACGAATATTAGTCTCCAACTTCGCCACATGTGTAGCTCCGACCTGCGGTGAAACAGGGTACGAAGATGAGGCGTCGAATTTGGTGACTGAGGAAAAACTGGTTTGTGTCGTATTTGGAGATCGGGTTCCAAATAGATTGCCTAAGATTATAAATAGATCGCACTGGAGATCCGGTGAAGGCGATGAAAGTATGTGGCTGTAAGTTTGCGCCTCAGCATCACTTTACCAGAGAAAGTACACTATCAGTTACCCCTATTGCCTGGATATCAAGATTTTTATAAGAACATGAATATACAGTTAGTTCCAAGATTCTTTTTCGTCCCCAGATTTCGGAAGAAATGTGGAAACTCCCTGCCAACTCCCCTGGCTAAAGAAAAAGTAGACACGAAACAAGGCCCCGATTATAAAAACAGCTAGAATTAATATTGCCGTAAGCTTTGAATACGGAAATTTCTATTCAGAAACCCTATTTCTCACCAGAAACTCTACCCGAAAAGTTGCTTCTCTGGAAACCCAGATATAATTATCAACCGGCAGATGAAACAGTGAAACATTAAAAATCGATTTTAAATTTAAGAGCACAATTTCTTGCCGCAGAAATATTAAGTTTCTATCATTCTCTAGCTTTATGCTTTTAAATTTATAAGGGGGAGGGATGTTTTCGTTAAGTAATTCTCAAAACATTGGTGTTTCATTCAGTGATGAGCCGATTTTCGGCTAAATTCGAAAATTGCCCACTTTTGGACGAGGTGCCCTGCACTAGGAATTGAGCCAAACATATCTAACAATGGGAGAATTCTGATTTTGAAAGTACTGTTCATTGCCTTAGGTTAGACTGAGCTCATTGTCGAGGACTCATCATGCATCATATTTTGGCCTTTCCGCTCACTGACTCAATGACCTGTAGAGAACTTTTAGTCTCCAGTCTTGTTACTTACTTACTGATGAATGTCACAGGTGACAGGATTCTTATATGTCCAATTATCGAACAAGGTAGAAAGTGGCCGAAGCAAAACACTTTGAAGTGTCATGGAACTAACATATGGCTGCTATATTTCCGCAATTTACCAGAGATAGGAACTGCA
This sequence comes from Nidula niveotomentosa, assembly GCA_036937135.1. Taxonomy (NCBI): domain Eukaryota; kingdom Fungi; phylum Basidiomycota; class Agaricomycetes; order Agaricales; family Nidulariaceae; genus Nidula; species Nidula niveotomentosa. The sequence continues at coordinate 65,298 of JASFDE010000037.1, forward strand.
AGCTCAAGATCTTGAAGCAAGGGATGAAAAACAGCGCAGTGTAATACTTGGCCAAGCTGCCGGCCATGGATTCAACGCCAACTTCAATATATCTGCAGGATTTCTACTGACTCATCAGGCACATTAGGGTTCTTCGAGGGAAGTGGGTTGCTGCATAGAATTTTCCTTTGAGTACATCTTTCCTTCGAGATTCAATTTCCCCCCAAAATCTGAACTCCGGGGCCTGGGTGTCAATAGTGATAGAATTTCGTACTCTAGCTCACCAAGTCTTCACGAGCTAATCATAATACTTCTGTTTTGTCGCGGTATAGTGAGTGTCTTTCATACTTGATGGACTCGTTTTTGAAACCGGAAAGGGGCAATTATTGAGCTACTACAAATAGCAGGACCGTCGAGAGCGGAGAAGCAAACGTACGTGACCTTCTAAAACCGCCGATTTAACGAGACCTTTCGTATCTTCTTGGAGTTTGAAAACTCCGTGATCTTTTCATCAAGGTTGTAGCTGCTCGGTCAACCGGTCACGAACATCCATAACCGAGTTCTCTGGTGCTATTTACACGCGCGTCATTTCATCATCTCCGTTTCTGCAAGAGGCTCTTCAGAGAGCGGTAGTACGAGAGTGAAGAAGCTCCATAGTAAAATCTTCCCGATTGAAAGTCTCTGTAGGCTTCGAAGAGATATCCCTATCGTATGCTGAATGCAGGCGCATCGTCTGAGGTTCTTCTGTGCCTTGGTGAATGAGTGAAGAAGATGGTAACACCAAAGTGGAACCTTTGAGAGTGGCTCAGATATGCATCTGTCTATTTCTAGTTAAAGACAGAAGCAACGAAGCAAAAATAAAGCTGGAGGCTTCGAATAGCAGCATGCAGCCTCACACACCGGGCAGTTGAACGTTGACCGCTGGTTGCCGGAGGATCGAGCACGGGTTTTGCCGTCGGTTTCTCTTGGTAGAGTATTGCACCGCCTTCCCGGCTTACATCTTGTCTCTGCCACCCCGGATCTTGCATCTGGCTGCCTTTTCATGATCAATGTCCATCCAACTATACTATTTACGTTTTATTTACGTTTATGCATATTATCCACTGAAATTGGGTCTTTCTCAACGCTCTTAGTTTCCCTCTCCTATTTGGACTCAGGAAGCTTGGAAATTAAGAGAAATCATTCCATACTCGGGCCTTATGTCCACGCTCGCGATTACGCCAATAGTACCAATGGAATTTCAGTTGATGTATCGAGGGCTTCATAGTTAAATCAACAGGTGAGCCGTTCGACTTGGTCCCAACTTCATATCTTCGCCTTCAGCTCATATGGTCTCTTTCCTTTAGCTGCGGATTTTCGTGTAATATTTCGAGGCCACTTTGTACGAGCGATAAATACGAAGGCCGGACGGCATAAACGAAGGATGCATGAAAGTAATTTTTTCTGCTGGCCTTAGTTTGTGGACGATCGCATGAAAAGTAATTTTTATTTGCTTCTACGCTTGTGCTCCCCGAACTCTTATTCTTATGCGCCTTTAATCGATGTTTTCTTTCATTCTCAATCCTTTCAGGTCTGGGGCCATTGTTTCATCAATGGGCACTCGCAATATTTTAGTGCACGGTTGTTCTGTCATACTGACAAGTTGCTTAGTTGCAACTCCATTGCTGTCGTGCACCTTGGAGGTACGCATACTTTCCGATGGCAGCGACATCATCCTCATTTTGCCTTCACTTTCTATCTAATCTTCCTATTTAGCAATAATGTATCTCTTACCTTAAGCTCGCCACTTCTGCCTTCCAATTCAGCCTTAGGTGTTTTGGTCACAGCTCGATACATGCCTCCGTAACCTATCTGTGAGCCCTTTTTAACTTCTCTTTTTCAATATCATCAGCACCACAACAAAGTCCTGATACTTCCGCTTCGGATGTTCAACTTTTCCTTGTACTCTCGCTGCCGTGCCTGTAGTCTGACGCGCAACATACAGATGAACGATTGCTAATGTGTCAGGGAAACTTCCTCGAACTCGAAGGGCAAGTCAGCAATCCCAGGCCCGTGGCGCACAACATTCCCTAATTTGCGATCCATTACGCCATGACCTCGAATGCTACTCCAGGGGCCTGACATTGGAGGATGCGGGGTAGATTAAGCAGTCGAAGCGCCGGATAAGGGTAAGTGTGTCTCCTTCAGAGTTTGCAATCCCTTTTGCTCGCAACGCACATCTTTGGGCATCTGTACTTAATTTTACTTTTTTTTATATAGCTTTCTGCCCTCTTCCTCATTTTGCGCCTCCTGCCCATCATTTCTCCGGTTCTTTAGGCCACGTCACTGTACCATTTTGTCCACATACCAACCTCTCTTACATTACCGTCTATTTAGCTTTTTTTTACGTTCGTATACCAAATCTTCTGGTTTCCCTCTTCATTCCTCTTATTAATGCTGTACTCGTGCTAATTTACAAGTCATCTTTCTCTCAGCTACGGCGACCGCGGCTAGTAACAAGAACAATCTACTTGCAGTGCAACTAGGGGATAACCCGGAGCTTTCCTTCTAATCATTGCTTCCTTTTGTGCTGAATTTCCTTGCCTCACATCTGACTTCCTTATCTCAATACTCAAATGCTCAAGAAACGAACTCTCGACGTTGATCTCTATGCCTTCAACATCTCCTTTGTTACACTCATACATCAATGTATGCACGGTCCTCTTTGCCCCGGATATCGTGCCTATCCCCATTCTCAACTACCTCTCCCAAAATTCGTCATTGGGCTGTCCCCGGCTGCATCCGTCCTGGAACCCAGCTGCTTATCATATCCCAGGCATAAGATTCATTTGTGGACGATGAGTCTGCGAGCCGTAAAGATATATATATATGTAAGATGAGCCAATCCGTCGGAAGGGTATCGCTCACTGCGAGTCTGATGGGTGTGCAACGCTTGCGTCCATGTCTGGACTCTGAGATGACGCAGCAAGCTACTAGCGAGCCTTATGGCATTATTAGGAGCGGCAATTGAAGCGATACGCAGGTACGAGTTGCATATTTTCTTTCGTTGTCATTCGATTGATGAGTCTAATTAAATTGGGGCCATCTGTCTGGCTCGTTCTACGACCGGCCCAAAAATTTCGTTATCGAGCGGCAGTTTGCTCTCGTGCACTTGGACGTGGAGGACTCGTACTTCGTGATGGGACGACTTTTTCGGAGGTTTCTATGTTCTCGCCTCGGTCGAAAAGCCCTTTGCTGAGTTGGCTGTGACTGCTCATGTATGCTCTCAACGGGGTGCTGGCTTTGGAGGTGCTGGTGGATGTTTCAACTGCGCGGCGCTTGTCGAGAGAGACGTGTAGCGTAGAAGGTATTGGGAATGTTAGGGGGTTATCCCGAGTACGCTCTTTCCTGCTTTCTTTCTTCCTGTGACTGAGTCAGTCTAAGTGAGCGATACGGAACTTGATCTATTCACGATCAGAAACGAGTAACTTTTATATGAAGAAGCATTGACTGAGAGCAATAGGACTATTCTGTTCTAAATAGTCGTCATTCAATTGTAACATTTGATTCTTCGCATGTGCCACCTCCATTTTGCGCGAGTTTAATATCATTTCCGTCACATATCCTCGTCCTATTGACCACTGTCGCTACAGTTTATGACGCCCACGCGCCACAAGGCGTGCTAGGGCGCACCACACACCTGCACTCTCACTTATAGGATAACTCCCAACATCTACGGCGCGCACCATCCCGACGGCTTCAATAGTGCGATGACGCCAATTGGAGAGTTCGTATTCGTTGCCCCCAGAAGGCTATCTTCGGGCTTGCGCTCGTGCTCCGCATAGCGTGGAGTACTGTAGGCCTGATTCGGAATGGCTAGTGTCCGTTGCACATTCCTACGTTATCGTCGCAGCGGCACCGCGAAGCCTATCCATGAAATAACCGTCCCACCATGATTCTATCTATCATAAACTCTCCATCATGCCCTTCACACCTCCCTGCTCGGCCTTCATCATGGCCATCAGCTCCGAGCGCTTTATACCCTGCCCTGGCTTGAGCGGCGGCTTAACGATGCGCAGCCCGGGCACGCTCTTCAGCTTCATCTTATTGACCAGCTGCTTCTCCATCCCAGGGAGCCCACCCTCCTTCTCCAGATCCCAGCCAATTCCCTCGACAACTAACCGGTTCGCCTCCTGCACCAACTGCTCCGCGCTCAGGCCCATCTTGCTAGCCGTGGTAAGATAGTACCCCAGTCATGCGCTGTAGGCTTGGGCTTTCACATCTGAGGGGATGGGGGCAAGAGTTTCGGCGTACTGGGCTTGTTGAGATTTAGTCGGCGGGGTAAGGTAAATGCGAAGGTGGAGGTGAGGGCGGGGGAGCGCGAAGCGGGACTGGAAGGAGAGCGGAAGAGAAGAATGAGCGGGAGGTCTCTGACGCCCTTCTTGCCGGTCCCCTTAACGAAGTAGGATTCTTCCTCGGGGAGGATGAGGATGCCGCGTCCAGCGGTGCCTACGCAAGCTGTGCGGCTGAGGTGATGGATGTATTGCTCGAGGTCGCTGGGGGCGCCGACTTGCACAACCAGGGTAACGCTGCAGAAATAAAGAAGATCATGAAATACACCGATGACGAAGAAGGGCAGTGTACGCACTCAAGAAAGTCCATGTCCCGCGCCGTCACGTCACTGCTCAACAAAATGCCTTCCGTCACCGGCCCAAATTCCGCCGCCATACACTTTCGGGAGACCCGGTACCTTCTCCAGAAATGCGGCCACTAACGCGACCTGCCGAGCGGTGGCGTAGAGAACGATTGTCTTTGAGCGGCCTGGGTGTTGCCGCGCGTCTTGAGCGAGGGTTTCGGCGATGTAGTGGAGAAAAGTGGATTGCGGCGCGAAGTAGGATTGTTCGACGTGGTGGTGGGTGTTCACTTCGTCAGCACGGATGGCCGAGACGAAGGAGTAGCCGGGATGGAGTGCGGCGGCAGTGAGCTGCATTGTGGCTATGAGCATCGTCATTCATAGGGACGACTGCAATTACGTACCTTCTTGATGTCGTCGGAAACCATGGCGGAAAAGAGTAGCGCCTGCCTCTGCTTCTCCACACCGTCGCCTAGGAACCCCATGTCTTGTCGAGCGCAGGCTTGAAGGCGGTCCGCTTCGTCGTAGACGGAAGTTTTGGGGTTCTGGAGGGGAAAGAGGCGCCAGTTCTGGGTGTTGGGGATAATGAGGGACAACGAAGAAGGAGCCTCATAAGAAAGTCTGCAGGCCATGTCGGGAACATTCGCGAATAGTAGCCGGAAGAGGTGTACATTGCACGTCAGATATAAACTCAGCGACGACGCGGGAAGATCATAAGTAAAGGGCGTCCAACGGTGGCAGAGAGGGTAGTAACGCGTAATCGTGGGCGATGCCAGCCTTCGATGCATCCGAAATGGGTAACTCCGTGAAGCATTGCGACGTGAGATGGCGGTTACTGGCGTTGACGGTGGGCATTGGTGGTTCTGCATTCGCCTGGGGTGCCAACGCCGGAGCCGGGACGGCAGCAGCGGCAGCAAAGTTCCGCATTGCGCCAGCGGGGATGTGTGCTTGCTCCTACGCGGGTGCAGCGATGTGGGGGCGTTTGGAGTGACATTGCGGGGCATTCGAATCCGTTCGGGAATGTGTATGGCAGATCGGGTTAGCGCTGGAGAGTGAGCGGAGGATAGTGGACATAGGGAGCGTGATGGAGGAGAGAAGGCACTGGTTGCGTGCGATACATAGCATAACAGAGATCGACTAAGGATGCAGGAGCAAGCTACTTAGTTGAAGCAGCCTCCAGTGCGTGCACTACAAAAATTATAAACCCCACTTCGTTTTCAGGTTAGGGTTTGCGCGAGGTGTTTGTTCCCACGGGCTGTTTGACCATCTTGATCTGGACGTCCATGTCGCCATCTTCCAACCATATTCGATTAGGGCCATATTCGATTTCTAGTTTCTCAAACCACTCCATGAATTCAATATTCCATTACGACGCTTTTCAGTACCTATGCGCCAAACACCTACATATTTATCGAGAACTTGCTACACCGTAAAGGCTCGGGATTCTCGGGCCAGCTGAACTCGAATAAAATGATAGCTGATTATTTTTTCCAGCGTTGTATAGCTCAGTGCACAAGAAGCAGTTAACTTACATGGTACGTATTTCGCACTCCCTTCTTTCCTACGTTGCTTACGTCCACAACTATTGGTATACTACCCTACTTTCCCGAAGCGATACGGTTTCCAAGTTCTACAATCGTGGTTCAAAATATATGAATATAAAACAAGTTCACGAAGGTTGATGGAGCTGCTACTTGGGAAGTCTTCTATAAGAAGATTGTAACCGGATGACCCAACTTGGTGCTTTTCCTTTTCCACATCTGCAGTTGTCACTTCAAAATTCTCCTTGGCTTGCCAGTAAATAGTCTAGCGTGTTCACTCGCGCCCCTTCATGCACATCGCTGTCGGGCTCATTCGAGTCGTCAGCTTTCTCGAACCGCTGGAATCGCACCTGTAATCCACAGTTGACGCTGCATAAATCCTTCGTGCCATCTCTATGTGCTTCATTTACTTTCTCGGTCGTCGTCCGTCGCATCGTTAACATTTGCCTATTGTTTCAGGTCATCTCTCTCGGAAAACCTTTCGGTGGAGAAATACATATAGTAATCACTCACTTACGTCACTTATCAGGAACTGCAGAATCCTTCTACGCTTCAGGTCATCCCAACTGCGCATGTTTGAATCCCATTATTTCGACAATTAGCTGTCTAGAGTAAGCTCAATAAGGAAAATGCCAGCCTCCACAACCTGCTAATAATTAAATATTGCTCTGAACTTGGGTGGACTCCAGTTCTCGACAGGCTGCATGACGAGCGCATTGTGGCGTCCCAGTTCCGCAGGATCTGGAACGTTGCTGGCAGGTGATGATAGGCATCGGTCCACGAATTTCGCCGATTCTTTAGTGAAAAAAAAAAAAAAGGGAACTGGTGGCTAGTTAGTGGCAGGTATCCGACTCAGCATGATATGTAGTACTGAATGGCGAGATTTTGAGAGCTGAAGATGAGGGAAGGGCCGGAAGTGAGAAGACGCGCTGGACACGTGCTGATGTGACATACCAACTGTCACAGAGGCGGTGTGAAAAGCTACCTGGTTCCTCGATATTCCCTGACTTTGTGGTTGATCACTTGAAACTTCTATTGGCGCACCCTTTCTCTTATATTTTTGAACTGTTACGCTCCAAGAACATGGAGATAGTTGTCGCCTTGGAATACTTGCCGCTACATGAGCTATCTTATGCTGCTTTTAACTTCATTCACCAGACGCGTTAATTTCGTTGCTACGTTATCCTGTTTTCAGGGTAAACAGAGCAGGTAATATTACGACGGTTCCTGTCCAGTCAAAAACGGGGTTCTCAATTGCTACCATTTAGTTCGGTAGCCTTGATATGGCCGGTTCCATTCTGTCGCACCTCGTATGCAGATATATACAGTGGACCGTCTTTGCCTACCCATCACCCAAACTCTCTTGTTGCACCGATGATTCCTCTGCAGCCACTTCTCCCGTGGAAAGGTGCGATCTTCATTTTGGTTCGCGTGTACGTTGACTTTTACTGAATTCGTCACTTCTAGTGCCCATCACATTCCTGCACCTCATAGCAATCTCGTCCACGGTTGCTCGATTCGAGTACCGCCGCAGAACGCAGCGCTTATGGTGGGATGACTATGCGGCAACGGTACCAGCAATCTTTGAATGCTCGAATCTAGCTATCATGTGGCTTCGAATACGGCATTTTGGCGAGTAAAGAGTTCAGGCCTACTTATGTGCATGGATTCTTACGAAACACACGACAGATCCCGAACTTATGGAGGACGAACGATCAATGAAAGCTCTTTTCAGTTATTTTAGTGCTGCTTCATTCGTTTCGACTAACTGGTAGGTGGATCGGCAAACTCCTTTACTTTATCTTCCTAAACGATGTGCTCTTTTGAAAGGTGGTCTAGGATCAGCCTTGCACTGGCTGTCGTTAGAATTACCCCAGTGTGGACCAACTCTCGACGAATCACAGTTTGCATGACCTTTTTATTCATTCTTAACTGGATCGCGTTGGCAACATCTTTGGCGGCCACATGTACTATTCACAATGAATGGCAATTCGACGACACTGATGCGGACATCCTGGTCTGTGGACCAGCGCATTTTATTGCCTTAGGCAGCGTGATAAGTGAGCTTTTAGTCATCTCTCGCTATATCGTCGAGGGTCTCATTCATATTTTATAGCAGATATGATAGGCGACATTCTTCTCGTTGGAGTTCCCTGGTACCGACTGAGGAATTTAACACTTCGCGGTAACCAGCGGCGCCTCGTCCGACTGGTATTTTCGAGCAGTCTTGTAACACTTGTGGCATCTATTGTATTCTGCATTGTTTCGTACGGTGGCTTTCTTTACGGTCCTGGAGCGCTACTGGTGTGGTTAATGGCGTGTGAAATTCAAGTAAGAGAAATACATAAGTGTTAGACTCGTGCTAATCTTGATGTTTTGATTACTATAGGCGGCAGTGTCGCTATTTGTATGCAATCTCCTGGTTCTCATTCCTTGGGGCTATCGATTCTTATATCGAAACAACGACATGGATGAAGATGATACGTATATAACCCCGCACTGGACTTCGAATCACTGGCGAACTCCACAGAATCCCTTGTCGTTATTCCAACTGACCGATATATCAGAATTTCAAACCACAGGGTATACCAACAAGGGTGATTCAAATTCAAATTCTGCTATCTCATGTCCCCAATCACACCTAGACCAATACAACTCCAGTACACCTTATTATGAAAGAGAGGCCACGCGCTGATGGTCCGGTTATCCAGAGAGATAGATGTAGACTACGCTTAATAGTAATAGAGAAGCCACCACCACCAACACACCCGACGACATTATTGATGTATAATAGGGGTGTATTTTAATGGGAATGGGGCCAATTTACTAATGATGGTTGGAACAGCCCAGCCAACTAACATTTATTGTGTTGGTTTCTCCCGTACCTCGTATCTCCGTTATCATAAGTAAAGAGTAGTCGCTATAATTACAGGATGATGTCAACCAAAGTTGACATCAACATCAATGAAGTTTACGCTGATGCGTAACTAGGATGTACGTCTACAAGCTCTCGACTGCAGGAGGAAGACGTAAGTTGATCAGACCGAATGTGTTCTGCTGGCGAAGTCGCATAAAGTATGTGTCGAAGTTAAGAACTCAAAATATGTGTAATAGGACCTGTGTATCGGAGCACGTGGTGTTCGATCTCGACGTGAGCTGGCAAATAGACACAGGAAAGGCAACGACCATACATCCAATGCGAATACCCACAGCTTGTAATGGCTATAAATCTTGAACAAATTTTTTTAATACAGTATTAGATGTACCTCGCAGCATACATGAATAGCTATCAGCATGACAAAGGTTATCATGAGGTCATAGAAGTTTTGTTTCTAGTGAACTACCTCCAAAAACCCGTCAAAACTGCCAAAATAGATGGTTTGTGAGGTATATATCTCGGGAACAATTAGATATTTTTTCACAATTCAAAATGCTGTGTGATATACTCAGGGAAAAATATAATCTAGCGTAATTTTTGAGTTACCAAGATTCTTCTTTTTAGGACCTGAGATTATTATTTTTCTTCTTTAATCCAATTTCTACTTACGTCATGAAGGCAGTTCACCCCAGGAAGTACAGATTTTCAGGTCACCTGAAAACTTCCGAAAAACTTCAGATATCAGTGGAGAAAAAATTTAAGCTGAAAACATGAAATAAAACTATGTTATAAAGCTCACTGGAAGCCTCAATAAAACTGTGAAGGAAAATGGTTGTTGTGTGGCAACTGAAACCTGTTACGAAAATAAACTTTTTCTATTGTCCTATTGTTTAAATCATTATTTGATTTTCATTCTTTTTTTACAAGTTCCAGACAATTAGATTTTAAGCCAAGGTGAAAAATGCTCCGAAATCCATAGATGTGACCAAGATTTCAGTTGTGATTGAATATTTATTGACATTCAGGTTTTCATATTTGCAGATAATCAATATGAAACTGTATTTTGGGGTAACCTAAAACTCGTCCGATGAGTGTACGATAAGTGTACGAGCAGCCTGCGATGAGTTTCGGGATGCCCAAAAATATGAGTTTTGTATTGATTTTCAGCACATATGAAAACCTGAATGTTATTACAAATTAAGTCATGACTAAAATCTTGGTCACATCTACGGATTTCGGAGCATTTTTCAGCTTGGCTTAAAATCTAATTGTCTGGAACTTGTAAAATGGGAATGAAAATCAAATAATGATTCAAACAATAGAAAAGATTTATTTTTGTAATAGGTTTCAGTCACCACAAAATAATCATTTTCATTTACAGATTTACTGAGATTTCCAGTGAGATTTATAACATAGTTTTATTTCATGTTTTCAGCTTAAATTTTTTCTCTACTGATATCTTAAATTTTTTGGAAGTTTTCAGGTGACCTGAAAACTGTCAAACACACAAACAATACAATCTCAATAGTGCAATGTTGAGGTCATCTAATCACTCAGAGAGAAAGGAGAGATACAGAAAGGGGAGGGATGAAGGAAAAGGAAGAGTGGGCTATATTGCTAGTGGAGAAAAGACGAGCTCAAGACTGGGGTTTTCAATACAAATGATGTACCTAAATACTACTCTATGCATGTCTTATGCATGTATGACTCATGTACTACACATTGTAAGTAATAATAGAATCTGCTGTGCTACATGTGTTATATGCATGTAAGTAATAATCAATCATAAAAGGAACCAAGCCATGTGTTGTCTGCATGGGCACAGTCACCTCATCTTATCCATGTAATGTCCATGTGTCAATCCTAAGATAAGATCCTCCTGTGATAAGATCTTATGATAAGATTATAATGATCACCAAAAAAGAAAGGCAAATTGATGACATGGAGTACCAGAATATTGCTAATTTTAAGTCACTTTCTCATGAGCTGACTTATGTGCTTGCATTCTCATTTATTAAACAGATATGGATTTATATTTAAATATGTTTTGAGGAACAATACCCAGAATATATGAGATTACCCATGTAAAGTATTGAAGTTTTAGCTATGTGATATACACATCTTTTGATGATTGCTAATGATTTCTTATTTCTAAAATTCAAAGGTGAAGATACTTAATTAAATTTCTTTCTAATCTGTGATGGTAATTTAATATTTCTGGAACTGATGTAAATTTAAGTTTCTCAAGAATTAGTAAAAAAAAGTTGGCAATGATTAATTAAGAAAATTAGTGAAAAATGATGGAGAACTTCTGCAATTGAGAAAAGGGGTATTCTTTTCAAGATTAGAACACCTGTAGATCATTCAAAGATAGATCAAAAAGATCTAAGACTTGACAAAAGTTAGATGAATATCTTCATATCATCATTCTATAAAAATTCTGGTATATCAATTCAGTCATATAAAGATATCTCCTTTGAAAGGCATCCAAATCAGCTGTGAGAAAGGAAAGCCAAAAACATAGTATGCTAGGTTCTCCTCCTCTCCTCATCTAGTATTCATCTATTTGCTGAATATGCAGGTAGAAGATCAGAACTCAAACTCCTGAAGAGTTATAACATTTAAAAAAAATATCTTACCTATTTGGAATATGATTTTGCTTACTTAGTATACTCATCACACCAGCAAAGACTGGTAATTTTTGGGGTGTTAAATTTGCATTGGATATTTTATGATTATATTATGGCATTAGGGTGGTTCATGGTAGCCAACTTCTAGAACAACTTAGCTCCAGACTTTGATCCCAACTTGATGAAAGCTGGAGCCAAGAAGTTGGGCCTTTTTTCAAGTTGAGATCAAAATCATGCTCTTGACCACATCTTTGACTGTCAACTTTGGTCCCAACTTCCCACTCCCAACTTTGTGTCTTCTCTTTGCTGTGGGACAACCAAACATGGGCAAAGGTACCACCAAACCAAAGAAGGACAAGTCAAACCCTGTTCTTGTCCCTCAGCCTGCTGTCATGTTGTATTCATGCTCTCCCAACATTGTGTGGTCAAATAACTCAAACTGGACATGGACTTTGGTCACTTACCTCACCAACCATCCCATTGATCAAGCTTTTCAGAGTACAGGTGGGAGCATCAGCTGCATCTCCAACCATCTCTACTCCATTCATAATGCCAGACCTGCCTGCCTAGCATGTTTCATGCTTTCTGCTGGCTTTTTATAACACAAAATCTATGGTTACCCCCTTGCAAATGCCTTCAACATCTATGGTGTTTAGGGAAAAGGAGGCTGAGTCCAGATCATATGGTAATTTTAGATCATCTTCACCTTTCCTTGTGGATGCTTCTTCCTCTGCTTATAATTTGGAAAACCATTTCTCATATGATAAGAACATGTATGGTAATATAGCTTCTTAATTTGATATAAATAAAAATATGCTAGCTAGCTATGACTCCAAGTATTCAAAGAGTTTCTGTTTTAAATGCATTCAGCTATGTTGCCCCCTTTCTTCATGTACAATCTCTGCCCCAACCTCATTCTCTGAGGAAGGACCAGACAAGAGAGAGGGGCTGAAATGGGAGAGGGAGAGGAAGAATAATATTTAGGTAATTACTCAGGGTATTAATAGGTGGTGCTATGTAAAGTTGCTAACTTCAAATACTACCTGACCTGGTTGTTCACAGTAAATTATCCAACTTTGTCCCTAAATTTGATCAAAGTTGGAGGTGAAGTTGGAGCCAAAGTTGGACCACAGTTGGCCCAAAGTTGGCTACTGTGAATCACCATATTGCTTGAGACAATGTCATTTTTCTGTTGAAAAGGGAAGGTGATCTTTAGTAGACATTTTCATGAAAAAAAAAACTAATGCTTAAGTTATATCTTCTCTCATTTGTCAAAATTCTTCCTCAAGGATTTTAAATTTTTCCATCCAACACTCCATATCTCATTTTGCACAGAACCACTGAACTTCCTCAGCTTTGAAATAGACAGCATAGTTCAAGTTATTTAGTTTTTTCAATAGATTATGAATATATAACTTAGTTGCATCAAGAAAGATTTTCTTTTCAATGTCATTCAATCCACAGAGCCTATCATATGTCCAAATCCAACTATCTGTTTTAGAGCCTTCATCAAGTCCATGTGTGCCAGCAGCATTCTTTGCCCACATGTTGCTACCCTTTGATGAAAGAAAACCATCCAATTTTTCTATACCATTCAACATGAATAGGTATCTCCAAGCATGTTGTCATTGCACTACAAATGAAAATTTTAAATCTCTGACACAATTAATGTATTGTTGCAAAAAGAGGTTCTGGGTTACACCTCAAGCATATATGTTTTGTTATCAGATAGCAGAATTTGGTGTATGAGAGCATTGCAAATTCCTGAAACAGCATCACTAGCATCACCTTCACATAGTCTTTGCTCAATCTCTGCAAGATCCTCCACTCTATAATTTTACATTGATTGCAATTAAACTTGGAAAGCAGGAATAAGATCTCCTTCTCCACTTTAGTATTTGCACTAGTGTGAAATAACCCTGCTTTGAGTGATGGAATTATTTCAAGCTGAAAATTTTGTCATTGGATAATTTCTTTCTCCAGTGTTTGACATCTATGGGTTAGATCTTTGTCATCACAGATTTCTACATCTGTGTAATTTTGAAGCTCCTGCCTAATGTTAGTCACTTGGTGTCAGATGATTGATTTGAAAGAATCAATTGAAGAATTTACTGTTTCTCCTGAAGTTTTAGACCCTGTTTAATTGCTGCATTGCCTCACTCATATTTATATTCTGAGTAGCATTGTGTGTTATTGAAGTCTATTCCAAATTATTTACTTTGTTATTTGAACCTGCTACATGACTTTGTTTTTTATAATAGACAATTTCAGCAATTCCTGCAGATTCCAGTTAATTCTGGTATAAACTCCTCTGGATTCTATCCATTCAAGGAGGAATCATTGGGGAAATGTAAAGTATTGCTCTCCTTCAGCATTGACAAAGCAATTGCAGTCTTCTGGGCAAGCTCATTCCTCAAGTTCTTCTGATGCTTTCCTCTTGAGAGCAGAAGTGTGTCACACTTACATACATGTTTAGAGGTTGTGGAGGATTGTGACAAGGACATCACTATGTGGAGGAGAGAAACATGTTGCATGTAGTCTGGTCAGTTGTCATGCAATCTGTAGATATGCATGCATCTACAATATACACAGCTTTCTACCCAATACCATTGTGCTACCATAACACATCTCTTCATGACACCATCTCTGTCATCTACACTGCTATGTTGCTCAGATATCAAAATGATATCAGGGCCATGGTCTTAGACTCTGTAAGTGGTGATCTCCATGCTAAGGTCGGAGAGATGCACTAAAATGCCATCATCAGATCATCAGAAAATCAACAATGTCATTGGGATATTTTCACTGGAATACTGGAATGGCTATCAGGTGAATAACCTCATATCAATATTTTCTTTCTGATATCCTGCCAAGCAATCTGCAAGCCCTGTATTTTAACATTAAAATCATTTTGACAGCTCATGATTCCATTCTTTAGCAAATATGAAACCAATTCATAGGGTAGATAGAATATGGCAAGACTATATACATTATACATTATGGATGGTATAAGGATATTGATAGCAGAGTGATGAAAACATATGTGCATGAACAATAAAAGTATGGATATGGAAGGAATGATATTAAGTATTTGAGAGTCATGTAAGTATTTGTGAAATGGAATAAATCACTGTGGCAAAAAGGTTGAATTAGTCAGACAAAATGCTATGCTTTTTTGAAGTAAACATACCTGGCACTGAATTTCAAGTTGAAGTTCATGACTGCACATGTAGAAGACTGTTTGAATTAGAGGATTACTGGGGCAGCTTGACATTTCCAAACTCCTCCATGTCATCTTCGAGGACAGTTGTGAAAAATCTCAAAGACAAACATTAGGCTCATGAGTTTTCAACATGGAAAACTTGAAAAGAAATATGCAGATAGTGCACTGCAAGTTGTATGAGTATTTCTTGTGATCTCTAACTCCTTATCAACTTGTGCCCAATAATCCAGTCCCTTGTAAGTAAAAATAATGTTATGCTGGCAGGCTTGAGAATCAACACCAATTCTGCAGAGAAGAAATGAATAGATATCTCACCAAGAATGCAAGACAAACACAGAGCTCCAACAAGACATGAATTTTTGTGGAAGTATGCATCTTGATGATGAATTTCACAGTGTCAAAGATGTTCTTGGGGGTTTGGAGTAATTTTTGTTCACAGTTGCTGATGTTGAGAGACTTGTTGGAGTCTTTTGTCTTCTTTATAGGCTCATAGATAGAGTCAAGGAGCTGGGAAGCCAATTGGGTCAATTGATCATATGAAGCCCAAATATTTGAAACACTAACTTTGCCCTTGAGCAGGAAACAGAAGTTGGCAAGCTGGTCATGGCAGTGCTTCTGAACAGCCTCCCAATTCAACCTGCTATCCTTAATTTCCTGCAGGATTGCAGGATTTGTCACTAACAAGGACTAATGAGGAAATAGAATGGTTATTAGAGTTTAGAAGAGAGTTGAATGACCCATACCTTGATGAGAGCATATAAAATTTTACAGTATCCTCCAACTGTTGGATCTAAAATATTCTCTACAGCTGAAGAATCAATGACAGCCTGGCAATAAAACAATGCTGAAGAAAAGGTAGAACATTCAATAATCATATGACATACCTTAATTGAATTGGGAATGTTGAAAATGACATCAGGTGGTGCAAGCCTGCCCACAATGTTTTTCAACTCAAGGAAGCCTGCATACATAATCAATGCTTGCTCAGCTTCAGTTTTTTGGGTGATTATATGTGAGATGCATTTAGTGACAACACTGATATATTTACTGCAATGAACTTAGATAGTTCTTTCTTTTTGTTGACCTTGAACTTTTTTTCATGTGCAATTGTATTGAGGAGCTGATCAAGGTCTTCAGCTGGACACTTTCTTGAGAGTGTTAATGCAAGCTGTGGAGAGGAGAGCTTGGACAATTCTGACATTTCACCATCCAATTCCATGTCAGACAGTACCGGGGAACTGAGGCTTTGGGAATGAGAGCCTAAATTTGGAGAATTTGTTGGAGATAAGGGAGGCTGGGAATGAATTTCAGCCAAATTACACATGATAATGACTTTAAAAATAAAAGAGTGGAAGTGGAATGAAAAGAATGTTGGATGTTGGAAGATGGAAGTTGGATGTTGGAAGTTGGAAGTTGGAAGTTGGAAGTTGAATAAGCTAAAAAAAATTTGGCCACATCACAAGATATTTCATGTGCCGAAAAATCAAATCTGCAGTTAATTATCTGAGCTGCCTCATTTTCATGTCGTTGAATAGTCTTTAAGCCATTATAACAACTTTTAAAAATTCCAGAAATATGTACCAATCATCCAACTGGCAGTGCATTGTATAATCAAGAGCAATTACTTCTTTTGTAGATGATCCATTGTTACAGAAATCAAAATCTTCT
The DNA here is from genome assembly GCA_036937135.1 of Nidula niveotomentosa. Taxonomy (NCBI): domain Eukaryota; kingdom Fungi; phylum Basidiomycota; class Agaricomycetes; order Agaricales; family Nidulariaceae; genus Nidula; species Nidula niveotomentosa. Next base: position 81,829 of record JASFDE010000037.1, read on the forward strand.
CACAGTCTCCTGACAATCCCAGTAGTGTGATCTGCAAGTTCTGAACAACTTTTCACAAGAAAACAACTTCTATTTTGAAGAAAGGGATGCTGGGACATACAGAAACCAGCAAGCATAAGGAGGCTGCCACTGGATAACTTGCCTTGATTGTACCTGTCTGATGACCATCTAAAAAGCAATAATTTGGGTGATGCATGAATGTGGAACTCCCAATGTTCCCTCATTTTCAACATTACATAGACTTCAAGCCAAGTTAACAAAGGATATGAATGTGGAACCAGAACATCATACCTCAAGCTTAGGAAATCACTTCTACATGAACCACCCTATTGATTTACTGGCACTTGTAAGTTGTTATTGAACTTCAGCTTTTGAAATCAATCAGAACTCACTCTGTTGTTATTTTCAGAACTGGGCCAACCCCCTTGTGCAAAATCACATTCAAGTCTATCCTGAAATCTGTGATACCATTTCTGAGCCATGGAATGCAGACAAGTGGCTGCAAGAGATTCCATTTGATCAAATTTCCCCAATGTGGGCAGATTGGAAGATCTCTCCTCACTGACATTTTTACATCAAAGAAGTTGCCCAATTAGTAAATGGTGAATTTATAATCCTGATGTGTTGGATAATGTTCAAAAATATTGAATATGTTGAGTTCTATCATATGAAATGGAATGAGGAGGTAAGATTTCATTTGTATGCTGTAATGATTGAGAGAAACTGGTTTTCATCAATCAACATGTCCAGACCAGGAAATATTCTCTCTTTGGGTCAGAATGCACATTGCTCAAGGGTTCAATGTCAATGAAGTCTTTGCAAGATTTAATTTACTGTGTGCTCACAAGTGAATTAAAATATAACTTCCTTCAGCTTCAAAAAGGTGGTCATAAATTTGAATTTTCAGGCAAGTTTTAATAAATATATGAATAAATTTCAGTCTTTTAAACTTTCAAAATCAGCAGAGTCAGACTGGAAATGTGTTGAATCAGAAAGCATTGGTGCAAGTGCAAATCCATTGTGCAAAATTGCAAAAGGGCACCCATTATTTGTCTTGCAGATTATGCCCTTGTGTGATGATGTTTCTGGTAATTGCTCAAAGCAATACAATGTGCATGTGAATATGTACATGACAAAAGCAAGTTTACCTCACTGGAAACTCTCATAGGAATATTTTGTACAATTCTGCTCAACTTCCCCACATGCATCAGCTTTAGAACAGTTTGAGGCATTGTCAAAAGATTTGCAGATTGTTTCTTTCTAAATTAAAGGAGTTTATTAATATCCCATATAGTGGAAAGTGGAAAGAAGCATAAAATTGCAAATTAGAGCTAGAAATACTATTCCAGATCTATCCTCATGCAGGACTGGCTGACACTCCTCAGCAAGCAGAGTCCTGTTCCTGCAGAGGCCTGGGATCAAGTCACAATTGTCATTACAATGAAATGGAGGCAAAAAAGTGTCTAGAGAAATGAATGAGGGGTATCATGCAATGTTTTTGGTAAGTGAGGTTGAGAAGTCTCTTAGAATCATCAAAATTATTGAATATCATAAATATATAGCCTGGTATCCTGTAAACTCCAGAAAAGACTCTCCAGAATAAAAGAACAAATATACACAGCATGCCTTGGTGTCAAAGATCATGTGGAAGCCCTTTGAACTGCCACAGGAGTCAAGGATAAGATCACATGCCACTGGATTGACAAACTTATTGAAATGGCATGTGAGCACCAGAATACCAGGATAAATAATATAGCAACTTGAGATGCTGCTCTGAACAACAAGAATTTAAAAGGACCTGAGCATGAGGCAATGAAGAAGAAAATAAAAGCAGAAATTCAGGAAGAGCTGTTCAAATGGGTCATCATGCAACCCCCTGAAAGATATGAATAGTATCCAGAAAATTCAGGAGAGCCTTCAATTATTTTTCTCTTCTGATTTTATTTATGTACTTGGAATTCCAAAAGAGAAGAGGAATCCCAGCCTTTATCCAGGAGACCACTTCAATGTCTTGTTACATGTTTGTGGTCAGTGGTTCATAAATTATAATCTCTCTCTTTGAGTCTATGAAATATTTAACAAACCACTCTAGGGTTTGACCTGCGCAAGTTATTGTGTTCAGTATAAGAATTTGCTTATTGGAAAACATTTTAAAGCACTTCAACGATTGGCTATCTTTCATCTGAATGAATCTCTGTGTCTGCTTGACTTGTATGAGATCTGGAAAGTATCTGGTGAGCTTGGGGCCTTACTATGGTTTCCCAAGATCAAGGACAAAGACCAATACAAGGTGAGTGGCAATCTGAGTCAACATGTTCACAAATTGCTTTTTCACTTGTACTTACCTCAATTTCTGATTCTAAGACTGACCTCAAAATCTGTATTGCCAATCTTCTTAATTTATGGGCAGTTCATGATCTCAACTGCATCATTGTCAAGTTCAAATTGCATGTTCTATCACACTTTATTGATGATATTTGATGGTTTGGACCTGCAATACTATTTTTAACTGAGGTATTTGAATATTGGAATACCATTTTTTAGTTATGCAGTGTGCTTTCAAACCATCTCTCACCTTCACACAACATTGCAGCTACACTCCTTGATATGGAAAGATTTAAGCATATCATTAGTGGAGGCTGGTGGAAGACAGATGACAATCAATGGATCCATGCAGGCAAGCACATACAGAATTATTTGAAGGAAGAGATACAGCTAAACTGCTGTCTTGGTTGGACAGATATGTCAAGAATGGTTCCAAGTGAGATATTACAGATGTCCCAAACTTTTAATACTAATTTTGAACTTCTAATATTCATAGGAACTGTCAAACTGGAGTTGTTGAAGAAACAACAATCTGCATCTTGAAAGAAATCACTTAGCACCACTGGACTGCTGAGCATGATAAGGATAATGATCACTCCCAAACATGGGTACAGTGCTAATATGTAATCTCAATGTCGCAGGATATCTGCAAAGTAGGGTCCTGGATGTTTTCAAAGTGTAAAAATGGCATGTTAAAGTTGATCTTGAGCTCAGACATTCAATTCAATTGTTGACCTCAAATTTTGTTGTACAAGGATGTTGCAGCTGGTCACATTTTGCAGATATTATTGCCAAATACAACTATTATTTCACAAACTGCAGCTGCAATGGTCTTACTAGAGATCTTCAATGTTGAAGGGCAAAAGGACAAAAGATTGAATATGCCTATTCTATCCACAAGTAAGGGAACATTGCTTGTAGCACCAAAAGTGAGTGATCAATGGTATTATTCACAGAAGTTACTAACATTGTACTGAGAAAAGGATGTTTTATTTATATTTAATGTGCAGCACAACTGTCAACATGGAAGGTACAAGATTGTTGAGAAGCCTATGCTACAGGAGCAGGAGATTACCTCTTGAACACATGGGACCATTGAGCACCTCGATAACACTCAGACTTTATCAACATGCATGCCCTTCACAATGCCCACCTTATTCATGAAGTACTTCCTTGGGATCTCACAAAACACAAACTGCATTTCCCTGATTGATGTGCCAAACATGATGATTTAGCTGCAGGCCTTTGCATCACAGGACCTGCAGCTCAAAAAGCTGCAATGGAGCAATCAATGCAAACACAAATCGAAATAAGCAAAAGCAGAACTTACAAGTGCAAGCACATACAGCTGTCATGGCTATTAAGGAGGAAGATCCTAGCAAGGAGGTCAATGAATCATCATCAACTGCAGTGCAGATTGATGTTGTAGCTGCTGGATGTGAAGAAGATGAGGATGCAAGGATGTAAAGGTTAGATATATAATATAATAACAGTGATCAGATGAAGCAGACATACCAATATCTTGAATGAAATGTCACAGCAGGGCCATGCATAAGGACTATCTGACATCATTAATTGGTTATTTTGGCCTTAAAAAAGATATCATAACAGTGATCAGATGAAGCAGACATACAGATATCTTGAATGAAAAGTCACAGCAAGGCCATGTATAAGGACTATCTGACATCATTAATCAGTTATTTTGGCCTTAATTTCTCAAGCTGAAAATAGATCAGATTCAGGTTCCACCAAGCACCTGAATCAAGATCACAGGACATTATAGCCAAGCCATCATTCTCATACCTGAGCATGTTAGCAGTGTACAGCTTCTGTATGGCAAAAAATCAACCATAGGATTAAGCAAATTTTCATGGAAAATAATCAACTATGCAATGAAGCAGTTCTCTATGGCAAAAAAATTACCATGAATGTAAGCAGCAGTGCACACTGAAATTCAGCACCTCTCCATGGCAAAAAATTGACCAGGAAAATAAGCACCTGTAAATGGCAAAAAACCAATTGTGAATTAGAACAGTTTTCTACAGCAAATTATCAACCATGAAATAAAGCACTCATCCATGGCAAAAAAATAACCATGAAATAAAACATATCTGCATGGTGAAAAAGAAACTATAAAACCAAACAATAGTGCATTCTGAAATTCAGCAGCTTTAATGGCAATAAATTGATCATTAATTTAAGCACATTTGGATGGAAAAAATTTGGCAATGGGAATGACTTGAAGCCATACAGACTTCTTAATGTAAGGATTACTATGCTGATGCTTAGCAAAAAATTGACCACATAAACAACAGGCCATTTTAATAAGCCATGCTCTACCATGCATAGTGTAAGCACACTCCTCCCCAGTTCATGCACTTACAACATGCCTCAGCACCAACACTGCCAAGGCTGCTGCCTTGGCCTAGCCAATCACCCTCAGCTAATTCATTAGCACCTTGATGCTTGCACCAATTGATTGCCCTCAGCTCACTCATCAAGCACTGATGCCAACACTGCCAGACAGGTCAATCATCTTGGCTTCTGCTATGCCTATTCCCTCTCCCACTAGTCATTTTCTTCTCTCTTCCTTAGAGTATACCCCTACTGTGCTACTATGGAGCCATCAGACAACAAACCTCTCACTGGGATCTGATTTCTGAGCAAAAAAAGAACTGTCCAATCCTCACAGTGGGCAAGATTGACCCTCTAGTCTTCTTATCACCTGCAAGAGATTTGCTAAACACTCAAAGAAGAAACCATCTGAGGTTGTCTCCTTCATAGCTGATGCCATGCTCAAACCACACCTTGTTGCTTGGTACCACAGCAACAGCACACAGATTGACTTCTTGACCCTTGACAACTACTTGAAGAAGCTTGCAAAATTTGTTATCCCTAAGAATTGGGCAGCAAAAATCAAGAACAAGATACTGTCATCCTTGTAAGGCATAAAATGCTTCATCAACTGGAAAATTGAACTTGAAAACCTCAATGCAATCCTCATTTCAACTTCCACTTCACATGTCCTTGATTGACTCACACAGTTGAAAGCACACAATAAGGCCAATATGAACCCTGATCTCAAGTTGGCTATCAAAAATAAGAATCTGTTGTGCACTGGCAAGGATTTTCCAAGTAGACCTAAGAGATCTCAGAGTGTGACAACAACCTCCAGAATGAGCATAATAGAACCCAGCAGCTCATCAACCAGGCACAGACCCACCATTCCACATGTCAAGCTGAAAAGAAGGATATGCTCTTGAGGCTCAGCAATGTACCCAAAGCCCAGCTCCCTTCCTCATCCACCAGCCCTACAGAGAAAAAATTCTTTCCCCATCTCACTGACATTGAGAAGAAGCTCCTGAACAAACATGATGGCTGTGTGCACTGCCACACCTTTTACACAGGACTCCAATCTGATACCTGCCCTATGAAGAATTTAGGCTCTTTGCTAGATGCAAATACCTATTTCTCACTAACAGAAGCAATGGTCTTAGCTGCCAAACCTTGCATTACAGTTGGGGGGGTGCAGATCTTTCCTGTCTTCATGGATGAAGACACCAATTTGTATGTGCCCCCCACTTCCAACACCTTCTCCATCCCCCACCCACATGCCACCTTCACCATGACTGGCCCTTCCATCTCCAAATTCCCTGTCATTGTCTGCTCACTGATTGACATTAGTTGCCCCTGCATAGTGATTAATGATGCTCTCATCAGCCAGCTGGGTCTCTGCTGCTACCATCTCCCCTCAGAAGATAACCTGTCTTCTCTTTCATGACAACCCCTTCAATGTGCAGAGTATGTGAAAATCAGACTGACAACAACAGATGGTGTTTGGCAGTCAGGATATCTTAGAGCCAAGGTCAATAAGAACCTCTCTGTATCTTTTATACTAGGAATGTCATTTCTTGCTGCTGAACACATTATTATCAACACCTACACTTGAGCTTCCATTAAAAAACAATTAGGCTACAACATTATTACCCCTCCTATACACCCTGCCAGATCATGGCAACCAGACAAGGTGATCCTTTTTCCACTCCTAAGACACCTCATCCCCTTCCTAAGCCTGCCACCTCTCCTGCTGTGCTAGCAAGACATCTGCTCTTTCCCTCCATCATTGCCCTTGTAAGCAAGCACATTAAGACACTAGCCTTCAGTGAGATATTATGTGAGAAGGATGTCAAACTCAAGGAGGAGTTTGCAGACTGCTTTCTGGACTGCTTACCTGATAATGCTGGGGAGGAACTACCAGATCATATCTTCCATTGCATATGCCTCATTGACCCAAATCTTGTTGCTTGCCATCAAGGGTGCTCCCCACCAAAACACTATCAGGGGTCATGGAAGAAACTCCTAAATGAACATCTTTGGGCAGGGTGCATGCACCCCTCCTCCTCAGCTCATTCCTCACCTGCCTTCTGTGTCCCCAACCATGTGGATGGCACATCTGATCTTTCTGTTGACCCATGCTTGGTGAATGGCTATAGGAAACTGAATGGGAATACCATCTGTGACACCTTCCCCCTTCCCTCAATGATATTCTAGCAGATTGCAGCCATGAGAAGATTTTTGAGAAGTTGAACATGACCAATTCCTTCTTCCAGACCTGCATTCACCCTGACAATGTACATCTTACCATGGTTTGCACTCCATGAGGTCTCTATGAATGGCTTGTCATACTTCAGGGTGGGTGCAACATGCCCTTGACTCACCAACATCACATGACAGATGCCCTCCACCATTTGATAGGTGAGATCTGCCATGTATATCTGGATGACATCATCATCTGGTCAAACTCAATCAAGGAACATGAACATCACTGCTGCCAGGTACTCAAGGCACTCAGAGATGCCAAATTATATTGCAATCTTTGGAAGATAGATCTATTCTCTACAGAACTCCACTTCCTAGGTCATGTAGTATCCAGTGCAGGCATCAAACCAGACCTAAAGAAGATAAATTGTATCATCCACTTGCCACAGCCTACCACTGCACCAATGTTTGTGGCTTCTTGGGCCTCACACAATATATAGTGGCCTTCCTCCCCATGCTAGCTGAGTATACAAGCATCCTCACCCCTCTGACCACTGCTACTTGTGACTCTTTCTTTCCCCCATGGACCCTTAAAAATCAGGAGGCTTTTGATGCCATCAAGTGCATCATCACCAGTGCTGACTGCCTCATGACTGTCATGAATTTGCCTTTCTTTTTAGCAATTACTATAATCTTATCATAACATCTTATCACAGGAGGATCTTATCTTAGGGTTGACACATGGACATTACATGGATAACATAAGGAGACTGCACCCAGCAGACAATATACAGCTTGATTTTTTTATGATTGATTATTACTTATATGCATCTAACACATGTAGCACAACATATTCTATTATTACTTACAATGCATAGAACATGAGTCATACATGTGTAAGACATGTATAGAGTAGTATTTAGGTACATTGTTTGTATTAGAAACCCCCAATCTTGAGCTGGTCTTTTCTCCACTAGCAATATAGCCCACTCTTCCTTTCTCTGTTCCTCTCTCTTTTGTATCTCTCCATTCCCTCTGAGTGATTAGACAACCTTGACATTGCACTATTAAGAGTGTATTGTTTGTATGTCTGACAATGACCATAGACAACAATGACAAATCCAAGAAAATATTTGTCACAATAGATGCAAGTAACCACTGCATGGACACAGTGCTCAGTTTTGGCAAGACCTAGGAAACCTCCTACCCTGTGGCATATGATTCATACCAACTCAACAGTTCAGATGAAAATTATCCTATGCATGAGTAGGAACTACTTGCCATCATGAAGGTGCTCAAGAAGTGGTGAACCTCACTCTTGGGTGTACACTTTGAGGTATACTGTTATATCCACAAAATATCCTTCTGACCATGTTTCCAACAATCAAACATGTTCTGCTATTCTTCTGCTCTTATTTTTACTATGAACTATTGTCTCATTTCTATGATATGTATTATTTACAATAGCATGTCCAGATTTTCTTCAGCTCAGTTACATTTCTGCCATTTATTCCACTCTTTTATTATATGTCAGAAGACTCTATTATCTCTTGTTACTATAGTGATACCATTTCTGTTTTCACTATACAATTAGTCTTACAAGTATTTAAGTAGTCTTACTTTGTACCATAGACCCCAATTCAAATATTGACTAAGATTATCTGATCCACTCTGCTCCTGACTTCTGACTCCTCTCTGACTTGCTTCTTGTTTGACTTTGGTCAAACTAGTCTATCTTGCTCTCAACACTAGACCTAGTCTCTAGTTGTCAATAACTGGTGTTGTCTCTGACAACACTTTTGACTCTTGATACTACTTCCAATGTGTGGACCACTATGTTAAGTTGAACCCATTAGAACTGGAAGGGTGCAGCACATAAGCTGAAGCCATTGGCTCTTAGGTCTCCGACACAATATGTCGGAATCCTTCTGACACTCTGTTTCCAATATAGTGCTATCCTGAGTTGAACCTCTTACTTGGAATACTATCCCCTATAGCCTATTAGGATTTTCTGGTTCTTAACATATACACTGACCATCACACCCTCAAATACTTCCAGGCTCAGAAGGACATGTCTTGCCACCAGATGTGCTGGTCCATGTTCCTGGCTGACTACAACTACAAGATTAAGTACATCAAGGGTGAAGACAATTTGGTGGCAGATGCCCTCTCATGTATGCTGGACACACTGCCAGACCCCACACTTGCAGCTTATGCCCTTGCCTACACTCATTCCCCTTCTCCAACCTCTCTTGTGGCCACTACCACTAACACATCCCTCAACATCTCCATGGACCCCTCCCTTATTGATGATATCTGGTCTAGCTATGCTGAGGATAAGTTCTGCCAACAGCCATGTGCAGACATCACCATAGGCAGCATCAAGGGTGTGTATGAGGACACCAACACTTCCTTACTGCATGTTCATGGGCACCTTGTCATCCCTCAAGTCACATCCATCCAGGAAAACCTATACCATTTTGCCCGCAATTCCCTGGGACACTTTGGATTTAATAAGAGCTATGCTGCACTATTCAACTCCTTTTATTGGCCCAACATGTGCCAGGACCTTGAGGATGTGTATATTCCAGGCTGTACAGAATGTCAATGTAATAAAGATTGTACCTGAAAGCCTGCAGGCCCCTTGCATTGCCTCCCTATCCCTGATGCCTGTTTTGGGGTTTTCTCTGGAGGGGGGAGGAATGTAAGCATGCTCTGCCCCAGTTTGCGCACTTATGACATGCCTCAGCACCAACACTGCCAAGGCTGCTGCCTTGGTCTAGCCAATCAACCTCAGCTAATTCATTAGCACCTCAATGCTTGCACCAGTTGATCACCCTCAGCTCACTCATCAAGCACTGATGTCAACACTGCCAAGACAGGTCAATCATCTTGGCTTCTGCTATGCCTATTCCTTCTCCCACTGGACATTTTCTTCCCTCTTCCTTAGAGTATATAAGATGCAGTTCCTCCCCCTTTATTGCCCCAGTCTTACCACAGCAACAAAGGTACATATCTACATTCTCTCACACATTTTACCCAGTCTTACCACTGGCAACAAAGACCATGCTTTGAACCTGTCCTCTGTGTCTGACTCAGTGAGGCTGTCATTACTAGCTGGCCTTTCACATAGCCATGCAAGGCCTACCATGTACAGGGGATTACCATGGTTGATCTGGTGTGTGGCACAGGGCTTACCAGGCATTACTGTGTATCACCATGCATGCTATACTATCATTGTGCATTTAGTGATAATAGTGTATAGTACATTTAAGCCTGCTAACATGTATATTAAGCAATCAGAATGGAACTCAAACTATCCAACATTTCTAGGAGAAAAAAATTTGATCTAGCTAAAACTTGTTAATCTAATCAGATTTTTTCTGTTGAACAGTCATTGGGCAAGGTTTGGGTCAGGTTTTAGATGAGACTACCTATTCCACAACAGTTGATGGGGAGATGGAAATATAATTGTTTGTACTAACCTGTATTCCAACAACACAAGGCAAGACAATGTGAGTTGAAGGGAAAGCATATATTCAACTGCTGCTTTACTACAAGGCCCTTAGTATCTGAAATGCCCCGTAGAGATTGAATTTAGAAGACAATAAGCAAATGAAAATACATGAGAAATGAACAATAAATTTATGAAACAATAGGAAGTGCGTTCAGAACACAGTTAAAGTGAGTCAGAGCCCTACATTTGATTATTTAAATAAATGAGGAATATAAACATGAGACTATTTTTTTTAAATGATGAGTGAAAAGAATGTAACAAAGGCTAAGTCATGAGCTTGAAGCCAGAAATTAATATACATGGTGCAAATACTCAAAGTACTTGGATTGCAGCTGGCCACACAAATATTGCAACATTCACAAGCTTGTGGGTGGCATATCATAGTATTGGTTGACTCATGTATTCTGGGATAGGTTTTAAATAGAAGAGGATGCTTATAGAATCACATTGAGTGCCTTGCTTGAATGCTATTGTATGTGTAGCATGCGCACTTATTGTTCAAAACATGAGAAACTGCAGTCTCTGAACCTAATTGAAAGTCAACCCACCAGAGCCTCTACCGTGCATTAACATGACCTAGCAGTGCAATTTTCTGGTCTACCATGCACAGCTGTGCAGAACCGTGCAGAACCATGCAGAACCGTGCAGAACCATGCAGAACCGTGCAGAACCGTGCTCTACTGTGCTCTACTGTGCATTCAACTGTGCAGTACCATGCTCTACCGTGCAGTACTGTGCATTACCATGCAAAACCATTTTGGTACCATGCAAGTGACACATGACTATAAGAAATTTCTAAATTGTTTCCCATTGAATTACTCAATGCTCAAATGAATTTCTTGAGTAATCCGGGGAAGCAATGTTTAGTAAATTGGGTTGCTGATGATTTCTCACCCACCTGCACTTTCATTTTTATTATTACATTCAGATATATTTGCTTACACTTACATTCAAACAAGACACTAAAAATTATTTCATTTAATCCTACTTTCAGTCTAAAACTTGTTTCATCGAAATCCACTCATCCAATGCCTGGGAATGCAGAGAACAATGCGCCACACATTATTAACCTCAACAATTTCACGCCATCACATCTGGCTACAACTGGCCATCAATTATCTGTGCACTATTCATTTCTCTCTCTAGGGAACAACACATTGATTACACTACTAACCACTTTGTTATACAGATACTCACATATTTGAGCTAACTCAATTCACAGCAGCCTTCGAAATGTATCAAATATGCGTGGACATGGGCTTTGCTGATTGTAGCTGACATTTATCTGCCTCCCTTGCCCACCCGCATGTTCTCTGAGCATGCCAATGCCCGAATTCAAATATGAACTTTGACAGCTGTATCATGACATTGAGTGTAGGCTAGTTGTCAGATGGCAGCCATGCCGGGACCGTGCATGTGCTGGATATGGCAAATGATTACCGTGCATTTACCGTGTGTAGAGAGTGATTACTGTGAAATTTTGCATGGCAATGCACAGTAGATGCATGGTAGATGCACGGTAGTGCATGGGGGCACAGGTTTTTTGCCGTGCCATGTGTGTGCTGTGCGTGCAAGTGCATGCAAGTGCAAAGTTGGTGCGTGCAAGTGCGTGCAATTTTTTACAAGGTGCATGCATAGCTGTGTGCACTTAATATTTTTGCGTGCAATTGAGTAGTAGGTACATGGTTTTAGTAGGAGAGCAGATTGAGTGAAATATCTTCCCTTTTTGTGAGAATTAGTGTATTATAACTGTTCTGATTTCGCTTATTGA